>VYZX01015353.1:152432-206486 GCA_013401335.1 Brachypteracias leptosomus
AAAAAAAAAAAAAAAAAAAAGAAAAATACAGGAGACATTTCCATGGCAATTACTGTATAAATTAACACAATAAATAGGAGGGAAGCAGGTCCCAGTCTTAAGGCACAAAACCTTCTTCCCAAGACTGCACAGGGATTCACTTGCTTCCCCATGCTTTGGACAGGATCACAGGAACGTTGGGGAGACCCCTGAGGAACAACAGTTGGTGGGTGATGACACAGACATGCAGTCACTGCTGACAGTTGTAGAAAAACATCTTTTTTTTTTCCATCCTTTCCTTTTGTTTTTTTTTTTTCTCCTCTTTTTACAGTACACACATCTTAAGATACAAAATATTTTGTGTAAACAGTCTTTTTCTTAAATCACATAGAGAGTATGCACATCTTTAAATAATACTAAAACAACAGCAACAAAGTTTTCTGGATGATTTGGGTGTAGAAACAATCCCAGGGCTGGCACTGGAGGCCTCAGCAGGGCTGGAGGGTGCTGGGGGCAAGGCCAGGGTGGCACTTGCAGGCATGGTGGGCACAGCTACCCCCTTCCCACTGCCAACAGCCAGCTCCTGCCACGGTGGGGACACCTGCCCCAGCACTGGCACCCATGGGTGACACCAGAGAGCCTGTATTAGCCCTAAGAGCCACCCAGAGCTGCTTCATGGGCCAAACCTCCCTCCAGCCTCCATTGCATGCAATCCACTTCTCCACGACGTCGTTACTCCCCAGGACCTGCCCTTACAGTATCCCAGGCAGTGCCAGGATGTGGGATAACTTACTGATAACCTCTCCCAAGCAGAAGAAACCCTATGCCCAGCTCACTGCAGACACTGCCCCAGCATCACTGCCAAGGGTGGGGGGTGATGAACAGAAGGTGCTGCACAGATTTCACATGAGGAGCAGTTGTTAAGAGATTAAACACACAATATGTGCAGTTCTAGCTTCTCCCAAGCTGGTGTTTCACCTGAGACTGCAGCAGAGTCTCTTTTTTGGCAAAGCAGCTGATTTTTTTTTTACTGTCTAATCATCATTCCTGAGTTTCTCTCCCACAAATATATGATGGCAGAAGAGGAACTCGGAATACTGCAGCCTGGCTCCCTGCTTTGCAATAGCTCCCACTGATGTTGGGCACAAATAGGTCCTCATCTATTCACTAAATCTCTGCACTATTCCCAGTAGAGCTATTTGTTAGCTAGAAACCTCAATACATATTCAAAGGCACTCGGGTTAAATGTGGATCTCATTTTCTAGCTCTTCAAAGAAGGTAGAACTCCCTCCCTGCCTCTGGTGAGCAACAGACAGGAATATACTGGCTATGAACCCTTAGATAAAATGTGCACACACACACAAAAAGGATCTGAAACTATCAACGTGACAGATGATGAAAGTAAAAGCAATGAAGACTGGTCTGTGCAGGCATCATGGCTCAGAGCAGATGGCTAATGGCCACCAGGCTGCCACAGATATGGCACGAGTGAAGGAATCTATAAACTCTTTGGATTCCTCTTACTCTGAGCAGGAAGAGTAGAGAGGAGCTGTTTCTGCTGAGGCAAGAATTTAATCCCTGGAATTATGCAAGCAAGGCAAGTGCATATTGTCTAGGCATCTTTCATGAGGAGGTTGCCTGGAGAAACTTCACAGCAAGAACAGTTTGTTCCTTGTGTACAGGAACAAACAGACAGAGATCTCACTTCTTCTCCAGAGTTATCACCCTGCTGGGCTCTCCTGGGCAGGCACACAGCATCCTAAGCATCCAGGGGACCTTACTGTCACCAGAGAGGAAAGCTGCATCCCAGAACTCTCCTTAGAGGAGGTTTCTCCTCATCCTCATGCAGATGCTGCTCAAGCAAGTGGGAAAACACAGTATGTCTAAATTCTTACTTATCTGATACCTCAGGGATTCAAACAGTGAGGGGGGGGCTGTACTGATAAAGAAAAAATCTGGCTATGGAAGCAAGGGACAATGCATAGAGAGGAGAAACAAATCTAGGGCAAAGCTGAACATGTTTCTTGCTCAGTGCCCACAGTATTTATACCAGAAATGCTGCACCAAGCATGTTTAGTCTTCTGTGGACTTCTGTCACTCACTAGGCTGAGAGGAAACATGTGGGTGAATGACAACTGGGTAAAAGCAGAGTCAGAATAATCCTTGGTGAAATCATAAAGAATGCAAGAGATTGCCCAGCATGACATCAGCCTTTAACCTTTTCAAGCTGAGAAGTCTTCACATAAAATAACTTGAGTGATTGCTGCCAGACTAGAGAGCTGATGTCAGTTTGATAAAACCCTTACAAAGCAGCACGATGTCCTCAGGAAATTATCTTTTATGCCACTGTGTATGTGGCCACTTTTTCTGCCTGCAGCCAGAGCCAGACAGGTGCCACTCTGTAATAATAATAATAAAAAATAAATACATACAAAATGAGAAAGTCATTAAAAATTCCTGCTGCTTCTCCAGCTTTACAGCACTGAATGTTCCCAAATTCCCTTTGCAGTGATGAATATGGCAGTGTAACTATGCCTGCTGGTCTTCAGGCTCTAACAGCCACCTGACTGGGGCCAGGCAATACAGTGGAAATTTGAAGGCCATCTAGGAACTCTAATTCAGAGGCACTAATTTTTCCCTGCTCCACTGCTGGTGGTACCAAAGGCAAGGTATCAACACACTCCAGTTTTCAGGATGATGCTAATAATCCTCCCTCTCTCACTGCTCTTACAGGAGCCCTGATGTTTGACAGCTCATGGTAGATCTCCCAGGGGTATAACCCAGGAGGACTGAGCCACCCTAATCTCCTGGTATCCACCTTGGATGGAGCAAGGCAGCAAGAGAGAGAAACAAGGTGGAAAAGCCACTAGAACCAGAACCAAGAGAGGTGAAAAGATGCAAGCACTACAGATAGATTATACCTTCTGTGGCAGAAAGAGCTCTCTGCACTGCCAGCTGAAGTAAACAGCTTTGCTGCCTGTGGCCCCAAAGGCAGGAAGCTGCTCCTGGCCACTGCCAGTCATGCTGCTTCAGCCACCAAGATGGGGGCAAGTTGTTCCATCTCTTACTCCATCACATCACGTTCCTCACACAGCCCAAAGCTGGTTAATGTTCCTCTCCCTTCCATCTGGTCTCCTGAAGATGAATTCAGAAGGGGGAGTGTCAGAGCTGATCTCCTGCAGTCTTCTGGCTCTCCAGAATTTTGTCTTTTCTCACTGCCAGGAATTTCTGAACAACTCTTTTGATGCCTGAAAAACCTTAAAGGTTGTACCATTGCCACTGGCTGGGAGAGGAGAGCCAGGCCCAGTGGAAGACCCCACAAGCTGGTGAGACCTCCTGTTTGAACCACATGCATTGTTTGTTGCAAGGCATACGTGAGTGAGAACCACTGGGTGTTCATCAGCAAGAGGTCTGAACTGGCTTTGAATTTCTGATGCACATCACATGCAGCTACAGGGGTATTAAAAAGGGATTAGTAAGACACAGGGACAAGCTCTGTCCCACCTAAATGCTCTAAGATACAGGTGAGACACACGGATGAGAGGGAAAGTTTTGGGTCTGGAAAGACTGTCAGATGCTCCTGAACTAAGACTGGCCAATATATCTTTTGCCCTGAATGATTCTACTGTGATGAAGTTATCCAGTAAAGGTAGCTGTGTTGCAATTCTCAGGAGTCCTGCATTGTCACTGGAACCAGAACTTCCCATGTTGGAGGACATGGTTCTTCAAAGAGCAAGTGAGTTCTCTTCCAGGAGGCTCTGCCTGACCGCAGAGAAGGTGCCTCTTGACTGGATGCAGCCGTACCCCACAGGTAAAAAGGTAGCACCATGCTTGGTTGATAGGAGCTCTGAACAGCTGTTCCTGGCTGTTCAGTAGAGAGAGTTGTGAGCACATCTGCTCTGTGAGGTGACTGCTGTGCAGTTAGGGGGAGTGGTAGACACAGGCTGTGAAAACCGAGGCTAAACCTCGCTGGCAGGAGTACTCCGGCTCAGCTCCTTGATCCCGTGCAGAATTCTCTTCATGTGACCCACTTTGGTCACACCCAGGTCCTGGAAGAGAAGAGGAAAGCTTACCTTAGGAGAATGGCAGGGGGGGAAAGGCCAGGTGGCCAAGCAATGGTTACAAACTAGTCAGGCAGATACAAAGAGAGGAGGAAACCAACCAGAAAGTTCACAAACCTGATGGTTATACACATGGAACCTCAAACCTCGTGTCAAGAAGTTATCAGAGCATGACAGGGTAATGAACACAGAGCAATGGAGAGAAACACACGTGGAGCATTAGCCAGAAGTGCAGATTGCTTTGACTGTTAAAGGCCAAAGCAGGAGGACAGAAATAACATAGAGATCTCAAGGACCAAAGCTAGCAGCCAAAACATGCCAGAAGAACCAACCAGCCACATCAAATGAACGTGTGAACACTTGGGTACCATGCAGCAAAACAGAGTCTGTAGCTGGATGGCATGCAGAGGAACCAGCTACACAGGCCACAGCAAGGCTCAGGACAGCAAGATGGTCACAATCACAAATCTGAGGGGCATTCAAAGGCCATGCACTACCACACAACAAAGTATTTCTCTGCTACATGCAAGTGACCAGAATGATGACAAAAATCTCCTTCATGTGCCAAGAACTACTTTGTTTTCTCCATAGAGAAAGCACCTCCTGGTGAGGAGATGGGAAGTTGTGCAATGTGGTTACTAAGCACTATTTAAAAAGATTCTCTCCACTTAGCAGCCTCATCAAAGACCAGGAACTATTTTTTTTTTCTTGTAACAAAAGTGTGGTGATCTATTTGTCCAGTCACTACAACATCAGAACCAAATCTTCCCAATCACAGCACGTTCTGCAAAGATGGTATGGTAGCTGAGAAGCTGAGAACTTCCATCCCATCACAAAAATCAAGACTCTCAAGAACACTACCTGCAACGTGTGCTGGACTGTACTCCACCTCCAGGAAGCTGTGGCAGAACTGGACAGCTGCTCCCTCAACTAACTGCTCTACCTCCCTGCTACTAAAAACCAGGTGACCTGAAATGGTGAGGAAATAAAACGAGGCCACAATGAACCCGCCAAGGCACGTGGAATGAACAGTGGGCAGACCACTTCCAAGCACATTCAACACAGAAGGTCATGCAGATGCAGGTGGCTATTTCTCATGGGAGTTGATGAGGAAAGTACCTTGAGGTCCCTCCGTTCGAGGTGCAGGAGCTCAGAGCCCCGGACGTCATGTCGGATGAAGATATCCTTATACTCACAAAGACTGAGATGCTCAAGCCACGCCGCAACCTCCTCCGTTCCCCAGAGGTGAACTGTTAGAGATGGAAAAGCAGGAGTGCATTGAGTACCCAGAATCCCAGAAGACAGGGAGAGAGGAGGACACCAGCAGCACTCAGTGCTAGAGAAGGAGAGGAAGCAGTACCACAGCCTCAAACCAAGGGGAGGACATGACCTACAGTCCCAAACAAAGGAGGTAGGGCAGAGAAAGAGTTGTTCTCTTAAGCAGAGGCTGGCTCCAGGAGCTCCAGGAGGAAGCACATGTTTGCTTTGATGGGATCTAATGTGCTTTTTAAAGTTTACCCTCATGTTTAAGAATAAATTCATTGATATTCCTCTGCTTACAAAAAAACAGATTCACAAAATCTCATGAAGAATCAAGCCCAGATTTGCTCTTATGTACAAGCACTTTTGCACAGTAAAAATGTCAACCTCTCTCCCCCAAGCCTGAGGGAGGGAGGAAGAGTTTAGGCTTCCACCTTCTTGCACAGCCTCTAAATAAGAGAATAATCAAAGTTCTGGGAGGCAATGAATGAGCACCAGCCTGTCAGACAGAAGGAGACTGTACCCACAACTCCAAGGCAGAGGACAGGACCCAGGAGCCCACAGAACAGGCAGTACTTCTGAATTTCAGAAGAAAGTCTTCATAAGGAGAGTATAAACCAACAATCAACTGACCCAATTGGAGAGAAAAGTGTCTTGAATGGCAATTTGTTGATTCGTGGTCAGTTTTTATCTACTGACCAGTAGGATTAAAGGTCAGGGTGCACCTGTGGTGATGCTGCTCCCCGGCCAATTAGACATGAAATTTGATTAAAGCCTGAGGGTGAATCAATGAGGAAACCATCATTAACCATATCACAGAGAGTTAGCAGGGAGGAGACTGGAGTTATGCGGACTTGGGCCCCACAGTCATTTTGACACCTAAAATGGCAAAATCCTCAAATTCACTTCTCTGAGCACCCCCTAAAGTATCCTTGAAGATGTCTGGATGGAGGCAGAATTCTTCAGAGGGTACCTCCTGTTTCTGCTCAGGGATATTTGCATGGTATTGGGGGACCATGACTTAGAACAGAGCAATAAGCTACTTTGCCACACGGAAAGGACAGACTAGACCTCCAAGGAAAGGCAGATGCACACGAAACAGAAGGAGGAGAGACCATGAGAGGAACCAGACAGAGAACAGGCAGTGGTGTGGCCACACTCATGTGACAGAGACACAAGGAAGGAGCAGACTCTGTACCCGGCAGTCCCATGGTACTATGAGTCTCCTTGTTTTTGTTGTTCTTCTCCTTTTTGAACTTGGGCACCAGCCGGAATTTCCCGCTGCGACTGCGTTTGGAGTAATCCAGCATCTGGTTCTGTAGAAATAAAACCAGGCAAACAGTCAGAGATGGATTGGAATGGACCAAGAGCAACAAGTCAAACTCAGCTCCATGACCTTGTAAGAGGAAAAAAAAATTCTAAACTCATTCTGATGAAGACAGGAAAGGAAACAGAGAAAGTTGATCCCTTGTCAGGCAAGGGACCTTAGCAGGAAATTACTTTCTTTAGCCCCAGGGAGTCATGTTTCCTTCTTAGTGGTTTTTTCTCACATCAGTCTTGTGTTCACAGGAAGTCAACCACTTGCAGCCAACTAGTGAAAAAGAGAAGAGCTAAGGAAATCCAGCCTTGGCCTTCCTCACCTCCTCATCGCAGGGCTCCATCAGCTGCCACAGCCAAGGGATGTCTGCCAGTTTCCTCAGCTGGAGGTCCATGTCTGCCAGGGCTGCTTGGAGCTGCTCCTTCTGGGGAGGATCTAATTGCTGGATCAGAAATGGAAGCAAAGCAGAGTTAAAAGCCATATGGTGGATCACACACCTTGGAAATCCTAGCTATCAAAGCAGTTCCTCCTTTTAAAGGAAGTGTAGGGCACACACTCTACCCAGATTCATGATTTGCATCTTTTCTGAGCTCCAAACTCCACACAAGGTGGCCTGACTGCTCATCATGCCTGTACAGCAACACCATCCTAATTCTTGGGTGACAACATTTCAACTGACTTGTTACAAAGACGACCAAGACCAGCAAAATGTTGCTTGTCAAGGCAAGGAGAGAAAGTGAGAGGCTGCTTTACCCTTGCTTTGTGCTCTTACCAGTGCCATCTTGCCTGCCAGCAGCAGCTCTGTCTCATTGTGCAGGGCTTTGACATTATTCACCATCTCTACAACAAGGCTGCAGTTCAGCCCCTGCAGGGAAGAAATTCATGTGCAAATTAAGCCTGGTCTGAGCAGCCAAAAGACAAGAAAGTCTTGGACAAGCAAGGCCTACTTTTGGTCAATCATAAAGGAAAACCAAGAGCTTTGTACCAAGGACAAAAAGGAATATGGCAAGTGAGTGAAGTACCTCTGTAGACTTGGATTTGGCGTAGACTTTGTCCATAGACTTGGAGCTGGCATTGACAGCATGGGCAAGCTCCTGTTCCATGTCCTGGTAGGATTGGGCTATTTCTCGGATGCTAAAGAGAGAATTACAGATTGTATCAGCACGTGCTCAGAGCAGGAGACCTTTTCTGAAGGATGAGCAGATGAGCATACAGTGACTTCTTCCAGAAATCTCTGCTGGGTGTTACAAGAACCCAACTCATCATCTGAGCTCCTGGAGAGGCCTTTGTTTCATTTATGATAAAAATCACTGATAGTCAAATGGTTATTTCAGGATTAAAAGATCCATGTTTGCCATGAAAGTAACATTTTTTTGTTCAGAAGGACCAAAGAAAGTTGATTCAACTTCAGTCCTTGTGCAGCTGGGACAGTGCATGATGAATGATGCTACCCCCAGTGCCATGGACCAGCAAGGTAAGATGAACAGAAACTCCTCCAGGGACAGGGATTAGGACAAGAACTTCAAGGCTCTATTTCCCAAAAGCAAACTGAGTCCCACCTGTGGATCAGAGAACCTGCAGCTTGACCAAACTGGTTGATCTGGGTGGATTCTTCTTCAGACATGATCTCTGGTTGCAGAGAGAAAGAGGAGGGTCGGGACAACTCACACTTCTGTTTGTCCTCCCAGGACTTCAGGGTGCTCTCAAATGCCTGAAAACACAGCAAGCAAACCATAAGCTCCTATAAAAAATAAAGAGCATCTAGGGAGCTGGAAAAGGAACAAAGATTGACTATGATGGGTGGATAAGGAAGGAGAAGAAAATGGGAGTCATGGATCCTGGGCCTGGGCAGTCAAATGAGATGAGTACAGACTAGGTAAGGAGCACAGGACTAAGGGTAGAGAGAGGCCTTTAAATGTCCCTTCCAACCCAAACTGTTCTATGATTCTATGACCAATACCCACTGTTGTCTCCTAGCTCAAGGGGTCTCAGGCACTGCCCTATCTTACCATGACACCTTTGCTTTCTTTTCATACCATCATACTGGTAACCTCCTGCCAGGCCATGTGCCTCAGGCCTCTGCTCTCCCTTTTTCCTCTTCATGGTTCTCTCCTTTCTTGTTAGTCAGCAGGTGAGTCCTTTACAGAGGACTTTGATTTGCTCTGGAGCTGGGTAAAGGGGTGTTATGCTGGGAAGTATTAAGAGCTGCTATCAACTTAACAGTTTATATATGGACAGCTACAGAGTTGGGAGGAACCAAAGAGCCTGTTTATGCCACAGCAAAGCTTTTATCCTTTCCTTTGGGTTATCACCTTTCAGTAATACAATAAAACAGCAAGGACACTTCCTCATGTGCTGGTGCTCATCAGATGCATTTGAAAATTCTGAGATGAGACAGACAGCACTGCCCCATCACAAGGATGAGACACTGCTTGACTTGGTCAGTGAGGTGTAAGCCACATATCAATCAATCAATCATGAGAAATTAAAATACTGAACAGCTGAACCTAGACAACCCACAGCACTCAGTGAGGCAGAGACCTGTGGGAAAAAGAGCATGCAAGCATGTCAAGCAAAGCTGGCACAAGTCCCCTAGAAAAGGAAGCAAAATAAGCTTGCATCAACAACCTCCTTCATGCCATTTCCCAAGAGGTCAATGTAACTTTACTCATGTACATGCAGGGCTGCTCTTACCCTGTCTCGGGTGAGGGTTTGTGCCCTGTTCTTATGAACAATCCAGATGTAACCTGGAGGTTGGATCCAGGCTTCTCCATCCACTTGCACAGGAACTCCCTCTTCTCCAAGGATTGCTATCTTCACTGTCCGACACTGCAAAACATGATTGCACCAGAGCAGCTCTAAAATGTTGGGTTTAGAGCAGCATGAGACATTCTCTACCTTCCCAAAGCACCTCCCCACAGGTTTTGGTGCTACTAGAGGCATGTATGCAGGCAGGACACACCTCAGCCTTGTGCAGCAAAGGCCACTTGCTGTGTCTCTGGACTAAGCTGTATTTGAGTCACTGATCTAACTCCTGCCACAAAGGACACCAGCAAACAATTTCATGCCCAAATTGCCTCTGAATATGCTTGTACCCAGCCCTGGTGGATGCTCTTTCCATGGAGCAGAGGGAGCACAAAGAGGGGCTTTACTGTTTGAAACTGGGAAAAAGTCACAAGCTGGAGATGGGGGAGGCAAGAAGAGCCCACAAAAGCCATTGGTACCTGTGCAATCCGGTGATGCTGAAGGTTTATCACTCTTGACACTGCCATCTGCATGCTGCCAAACACTGCTACCACCTCCAGAATCTTGTCATCAAAGGAGGGGGCTGTAAATGTCTAGCCAGACACAAAGGAGAGAGAATTCAGTTGACATACAGCTCTGGTGGAGAGGTCTCCTTTACATCCTGGGGTTGGCCCTCTATTGTGCTATTTAACTTGTATAAAATTAATGAGGCTAGAAGGTGAAGATCTGCAGTGAGCCAGAAGTGAGGAAAAGGAGCCTTGATAGTCCCATTGTGCTTCCAATGGCAGCTAAAGTATAATCTGAACACAAAGGCCACAGGGCAGTAATCACTCTTATGAGAGCAGGCACTTCTTAATCTCAAATAATACAATATTTCTGACTGGATCTAACTCTCTTTGTCTTCAAGGGGCTTCACTTCTCAGGCAGCCTGAGGGGAGATCAATCTAAAGCACTTGCTGGAAGTCCAAATGCTCAGGACAGCAGCTTTATTTTTACAGAATCAGTATAGGCTGCTTGGGTGCAAAGCTGTTGAAGACTAGATGTCAGTATCCTACCACTTCACAGAGAAAATCTGAGCAGACAGGCCCCCCCTGCCCTCTTCTTCCAAGCAAAAGCAACTTCAAAAGCAACAGTAAGGAAAAACAAACATTTCCTGGATTGCCTCAGGGAATACTCACATCATCTTCCTTGGTTCCCCCCCAGAAGTTGGTGCCTCCTGCATAGCTGGGGATGTTGAGCACAGCAATCCCCTGGAGACTGGGCAGAGGGATTGGCCTCCCATCACACTGCACAGAAAAGAAGGCAACATTACTCTCAGCAGAGCTCCTCCCACCAGAGCACATCCTCTGAGAACACACAATAACCTGCACAGCCTAGTACTAGATTAATTCAGGTTTCCTGCAGTTCACTCTTGACCTAAAGGAGCAGAATACATCCATTTGTGTTTGGTTATTCCTCAGAAATGAGGAACAGAACTTCTGGAACACCTACAGTCTGCTGTGATAAGGGTCTCCTCGTGCAAGGCACTTTTTATGCTGTACATGGCCTATAAAACATTTATTTCTAGTTTGATGCATGTTACAGCCTAGTTAAATGAAGAGTTTTCCACTGCACCTACAATCTGAAATGCTGTGTTCAAGTGAGATACCACAAATAAGTTGGGGAGAATTAATACTTTCCAGCAGGATAACACTTTCCTTATGGGCTGAGAACACAAGTTATCTTCCAGAAGGTGGAAAAATCCCTTTTAGCCAGCTCAGGGTGAGATACAGCACATACACTGGGAGCAGGCAAGCAAGTGAAGCACCTTAATGTCACCACACCAAAGCTGAGTGTCTGAAGGAGATGGAATTAAGCATCCCAGTTTTAGGAACAAAAGCATGCCAGCTCCTCACCTCCAGCAAGACTTTCTGCTCCAGGTTTTTGTAAGTCCTGTGGAGCAGCTCCTTGGTCCCCAGCACTCCGTACCACATCATGTTTTTAGTACGACTTCTAAGGGGGAAAATCAGAAGAGAAAAAGTTAGAATAGGCATTGACCTTTTCACTTAGAAGGAAAAAAACCCCCTCCACATTGAAATGGCACCTCCTACATCTTAAAACACAAAGGTGGTGTGCTTCCAAAAGGGTCAAGCACTCTAAATGGTTATTGCTTGTGCTAGAAAACTGCTCCCCTTAAAATAAATATCATGCAGGAACTGAGGGTGGTTGGGTAACACACATCATCTGATTCCCTTGGCACAGAACTTCTCCATCTCATACACCAGGACATCAACAGGGTTTTGGTGTGTTGGCTCAAGTACAGCAAATGTCCCAATCCCAGGCTACACAAAGCATCCTGGAGTTGCCCAGGTATTCAAAAGGTCAAAACCTGTGGTTTCTATTAAATTAGGATCAAGGCCAAAATCAGTTTCTGTGGCATTTAGAGCTGAGCTGCACTTTTCTCATAGCTGAACAGCAAGCCCAGGAGAAAAGTTGATGAGATGGTGAAATAAATAGAAGCAATGCACTAAATCCACACCCAAGATCTTATACTAGCCCCAACAGCATAATCAATCAGTAATACATGAGTAACTTATCTCCTCCATCATGATTTCAAGCCTTGAAGGAGGATTATGGAGACAAGACTGACAATATATTAATTCAGCACATTTATACACAATCAACTTCAAAACCACAGAGAAAGATCAAGTGGTTTCAGACACTTCTGGCAGCATCCAAAGGTCAACCAAAGCCAAAGCCAAACCCACCTGCACTTCTCTGGGTGCTCATCACGCTTGTTGTTGAAGTCCAAAGAAATCTTTGCATCCAGTCCAATTCCAAAATAATTATTCATGACACACTTCTCTGTGTAACATTCACTGCCAAAGAAAAAGAACAAAACTCCCATTTGTAAGTCTCTGCACCACTGGGGGTACATCTCACATGCCCCCTCTGGTCACCTCATAATTCCCTTCACCTAAAAAGGTGAAGAATAAGAAGGCTGTAATGCCAATGTGCTCTCAACTGCCTAAAACCCACAAGGAACACCATAAAAGCTGATGAGCAGAGGTCCCTGGTCTGTAGCTTCTGTCTGTAACACTTCACAGCTGCAAGATTTGCAGAAGAATTCTCCCCTTGTCACAGAAACATACCCAGAACCTGGGCTTCATTTACAAAGAGCTATGATGTTGGTCACTGGTGTTGTGTAAAAGGTCTCACAAAACATTAGCAATGCTAAATGCTTATATAATATACCTAATATATATATAATATACCTAATAAATGTATTATATTTTATATATATTAGGTATTACCTACAGAGAGCATGACAAATGAGCTCAAAAGCCTCAGCTACTCATCTCAGGGGCACTGAACTCCATGAAAAAAAA
Source organism: Brachypteracias leptosomus (assembly GCA_013401335.1). Taxonomy (NCBI): domain Eukaryota; kingdom Metazoa; phylum Chordata; class Aves; order Coraciiformes; family Brachypteraciidae; genus Brachypteracias; species Brachypteracias leptosomus. The sequence continues at coordinate 165,164 of VYZX01015353.1, forward strand.
AACAAACACCTTGGAAATCTGCATCATTAGATCTTTACCATTAAACAGAAACAACCTGAGAAAGTCTTCACATCATATTTCCCAACTGCCTCATTAGTTGTGGCCTCCTCATGACCTTTCTTGGGCCTTCAAGCTCTAAGTGTAGTGATTCCCCCATGGGTTACTGTCCACTAACTGGAAGCCAGAGTCCAGAGAGAAGACTGATCTAGATTTTATTCTCAGCTAATACCTAAAAATCTCCTACCACGAGCCAGATGTGTCACAACATGTATAACTACATAAGCTGATCCTCACTGGCACCCAGCTCCTGAATTCATTTACCTCTGGGCTGCTGCAGCCCATTATTTAGCTGTATAAACAATCTGCTGCTTTGCTGAGGTCTGTTTGGAAACACCCACTCCCTCCCTTCAACCTCCTGGGCTTACTCACAGATTTTCAGGCTCAGAGTTAAAAGGATCAGCATGGATCAACAATCTGCTGATGACAGAGCTCCCAGGCAAAGACCCAGACATGCCAGCACGGATATCTGTAGGAAAATTGACCATGGGGAAGAGGGTGATTAATAATAAGCAGAAAACAGGTAACTTTAATCTCAGAGACAAGACTACAGGTAGAATACACTAAACTCTTGTCATTCACTGTGGAAAGCAAACAGCAATAGTGTTTTCTTCCACTCAAGAAGACTAGATTAAATGTCTTGATAAGGAGAAGGGTTTCTGGAGGTGCCTGCAGGGTTTTTGATTGGCACAGCTGTCCAGACACATGGAAATAGGGAGTGCATTCACTGCAGTAGCTTTTTTGTTCCTAGGTGAGACATGCAGTATCCTTATTTCAATGAGGAAAGAGGAGTAGGACTGAAGTTGTTCTCCAGGTTGATCAAGAATTATTGCCTTCTGTCTCTTAAATTATCAGCTGGCAAACCACAAACAGCAGCTTTTTCAGAGAGAAAAGAAATCACCTGCTTCCAGAAGAAACAGTTTGAACAAGTAATTTGGGAGAAGAGGTGGAAGGACAGCACCAGAGTGATGGGGAGAAGCTGCTACAAGAGATATGGGAGGTGCTGGGTCTGTGCATCTCCAGTGACTTCAGCTTTCACACAAACTGCCTGATGCTCCCAGTCTGTAGCTGCCACTCTTCAGAAACCACTCTCAGCATCATATCAGCCTTCTCAAGGTTACTCAGAGCTCAGTATCTCCTTGTAATTGGCATCTAAATTCTGCCACTCCACAGTGCTGATAAAAATCTGTGTCTAAGTCTCAGCTATAAACTGGAAACCATCACAGCTCCCTCCAAGTCTCCACTTTCAGCCCTAGTGGAGAGTTCTCCACTAAGGGATTTGTCTCCAAGCAGACCCTGCACCAAAGGACATCAGGCAGCACAATTTCATGCTTTCACATGGAGACTGCAGCCTGCCCTGCTGTCACCCATCCTCCAGTTGGCTGGGGCAGTGGGAAGTGGTGGGTGTCACACTTACTTGGGTAGAGGATCTTTGTGTTCAGCATTGGCAAGTTGTCCCTGTTTCCTGTCTGGGGAGGAAGAGATGCAGAGCTGCCCAGAGACAAACTTCCTTTGTTTATTAGTCTCTCACAAGGAGACTTGGAGGCTGCAAAACATAACACAGACATGGCTGTTGACAAACAGACTGCTGGGATTCAGAGCAGCACACAGCAGCAAGACTGGCTTAGGAATCACTCAACAGCAAAGCACTCCAGCCACCATAAAACTGAGTTGACAGAACCAGTCATTGAGAGACAGAGACCTTTCCTCTGGCTCCTTCCTTTGGACACCCCGTAGCTGCTGCTGTGTGATGACTGCAGGGAGATTTTATCCTCATTCCTCAGCTCCTTGCCCTCTTCAGAGGCTGTCAGACTGAGGAGGAAACCCTCTTGCTCCTGGGTTTGGGCATTCTGCTCATCTACAGCTGTAAGAGAGACAAAGTGGGTGAGTGTCTCAAGCAAGAATATCTTCCACTGATGGAAATAACAAGATGGGACTTTAAAGGCCCTGATTCCTTAAATGGAAGAACTAACAAAAAGCTTTCCTATATCATTTATCTCAATGAAGTTCTGCTCTGGAAAGCTTTTGGAACTGGGCTGGCTTAGCCACCTGATCTCTTTGCTAAGCTCTAAATAGGAGTGTCCACCTGCTACAGGTAGTCAGGCTTCCTGAGATATAGCCAAAGGTGATGGGCCTCCATTTATTGGCATTTAGATGTTGCCAGAAATTTGAATCAGATGGATATTAAATGATAAATGTAATGTATTTTCTGTTTGCTTCATCTGTACTGGGGCAACAGGATAAGCCACTTGAAAAGGGCACTTAAGACACATATAATCAGGAGGAAGAAAATAGCTGGTAAAATACAATACAAACAATGGAAAGAATCAGATTACACACTTTGGAAGAAGGAAAACAGTTTGGAGAAGTTGAACAAATACATTTGAAACCTAATTGAGTTTGCTGAAGAGCTGGCAAGAATGAAATGCTAGCACAGTGCCTAAAGAAGTCAACATTTCCCTTGCCTGCCATCAACAGGCCTTCCTCCCCAGCAGCCCCTCAGAGGGGACAGCTCTGTGGGCAGCCCTGAGCTGATCTACCAGCTCACTGCCCTTGCAGGGGGGAAATCCCCACTTCTTTCAGCCCCTCCTGGCTCTGGAGTTCCTCAAAAACTATCTACAAAGCAATCTAATCCACTAGCCCAGCAGAAACACATCTCGTTGGATGATGCAAATGGGTTGGGCTCCAAGGGAACTCCCAACAAACACCAAATTGACCTAAGGCAAGCTGCAAAGTGGGGCAGCAGTGAGGTCAAGACCTCTACTTCACCAGAAGCACATTGTTTGCTCAACTTCCATCATCTCATACAGCTTCAGCTTCAGGATAGGCTGTAGAGAATACTGCAGAGCAACATTGCAGTGCTCTGGAACTTACTACAGATTGTTCCTAGTGCACGTTTAGGTGTGCAAGGATATCACATCTGCAACTTCAAGGCTTTCATCTCCAGTAATAAGCTGTTATGTACTTCCTGTGGTCTAAGTTAAACCACTGAATTTACGACCAACATCTGGGAGGCTGATGCCTTTCGAAGGAAATGAAACTTTGAGCTGTTGGGTGAGTGGCTGAAAAGAGAGAAGGGTCAAGATGGGGAGAAGAAGGTCACCTGCCTAGGAAGGGAACACCAGACCAGAATTGATTTGCCTCAAGGTTGTTGTAACATTTTCCCAGTGGTAAAGCTGGTTTAAGAAGTTCCTGCCCTCTCTTGCAGTTGTACCACTGCACTGTTTTGCTGGGCTCCACTACAGAGACTTCTGAAACAATCCAAATACTTCAAACACTTTCTTCCCCAAGTATTTTCAGATCAGTTTTACAGCAAAGCCACACAAACAGTGGTGCTGACACAATTGTGGTAAGGGTGGGGACAGCAGGAAATGCAGATGAACAGTGTGTGGGAGGGCAGTGACTTCCTAAACCAGCCCTGGGGAGGCAACACACCTTGAACTTCAGGCCCACTTCCCAAGCAGGTGGGCCTGGCAGAGGTGACACTCAAACTAAACACCCAGGAGAGCTTCTCCAGCTCAGGAAAGCTGTTTTAATAAAGAACCTCACTTCTGTCTGGAATAAAGGGAATTTATGCTTCTTGAGAGCCTGCAACAAGCCACAAGCAGGACTCTAAGGGGTTACCTTTCTCTGCATGCTCTATGATCTGACGAATGGCTTTCTTCAAGCTGTTGGCTCTCAACATGAGCTGCTCTCGGGGACGGAATATCTGGGGCCGTGCGGTACACGAGGAGCCCACCGAGCGCTCACTGGAAGAATCACAGGCACTGCCTGACCCATCACCATCTTCTGTCTCCTCTGCAATCGTGGGAGGTGGGTTGGGCAGAGATGAAGAGGCTTGAGATTCATCATTCAGGGTCTTCAGCAAGGAGTCCAGCTTCTCCTTCAGGACAGAGCACTGCAAAGTAAAGAACACCACTGGAGTGGAGCTAACAGCAGACTGGGTAGCTCGTTCTTTCAGTGCTTGCTGACCTGCTGCTGTTTCCAGAAAACTGTCCTAGTTGTCTGGAAACAGAAGTTTTCCACTTCAGAAGTAGAAACCCAAACAATTTTTCCAGTTTTACCTTCCTGGCCATGACCTCTGACTCTTCTGAGCTTTCCGTTGCCTTCTCATAGGCTTTTCCTACCCGAGCCACAAAATCCTTCACTGTCTCACAAAGCACCCTAAACAAAGGAGGCAGGGAAAACAAAGTCATGCAAGGGTTGCCTCAGGATCTTCACAGATCTTTCACTTAGAGCAACTGCCTTCTCAGTACTCACTTGGCTGAGGAGATGACCACTGAGTGTTGGTCAGAAGTCAAAATTTTGGACAAATGAGCAGCCACAGAGTCTTCATAGAAGAGAATCTTCTGCACCTGGTGACAGTCAGAAAGAAGCCACTGGGGTGCTGCTTCCCAACATGACAATACATGCTGTGTATCCCTGGCTCCCCAGAGAGCACCTGACATTCTACAGGTTCTTTTTGCCCTAGAAAAGTTCTGTTACTCACTGAAGACCTGAATCTGATGGAGAAACTAATTCTGAACCTAGCAATCAGCAGCAGCACAGTTCTTAAAGAGTCTCTGATCAACTGTGGATCTAAAACTGGTTTTTATGACTGCCACAATTTCAACAACTTGATGCCATGACAGCAAATAAAAGCCAATCATCTCCTCTCTGTCCTGTTCCAAAGCATCTTCTCATCCCTCATTACAGTTGTTGACTCTGGTAACCCAACCTCCATCCTCTCCATAAGACTTGAAGTCCCCAGATCTTTGTAGCTCCTGCTACACCCAAGTCATGGCTCAGGCCTGCTCCATTTGAGCTCCACCACTGCCTCCCATCTCATCCATTCTGAGGCTGCTGCTCCCAGTCCCCTGCCCTCTGCATCTTCTGAGCTACCTCAGAATCCTCACTGAAATCTTCAGTGACTGTGGAAGTGGAGGCCTGGCGAGGGAGTTTGGTTTCATACACCATGATGCTCCACCTGTTGAGAAGGAGGAATCACTCTTGTGATCACACTACAAGGCAGATGGTTTCCTACCCAAAGGATCTAACAGGTTAGAACCTCAGAGCAGAACAAATTGCACTTTGGCAGGGATGTGAAGACACAGCAGAACTGCAGAGGGGCTAAACTGGGGGAAGAGGGGAAGATGACACTATGACCAAGTATCCTACAGCACAAGGAACTGGAACTTCTCCATTTCTTTCCTCTCTCTCTCAGAAATTTTATGGGCATTACTTGATTCAATGTACCAGATGCCAAGATGCAACTCTAAAGACAAGAAGCATTTTTAAATCTACAGTATATAGGTGATATCAATACTATTAAGGGTAAAGATGTCCATTTCTGCATTTACCTTTGATTTTTAATGCCAAACAAGATAAATTGGTTCAAATTTATCAAGAAAAAAAATTAGCTTCTAAAAATAAATCATGACTCTGAGGCTGACAAAGTCAATTGACAAGGACTTTGGAACACGAGAGAGGACAGTGGACATCAGACAATTCCACTCAGTACTATTCAGAGGCAGTGGCACAGAAAGCCAGGCTAAGGGATGGCAGAGAATTATCAAAATAAAAATGTTAATTGCCATTAGCAAGAAGCCCAGCAGCTGAGCAGAATCAAGAACTGCCCAGTTCTCCTGGGAGGATGTTTTCAGCCAACTCCTGAGCAGGGAAGGAGGTTAGTGATGGTCACTCACCTGTCCAGCATTTTGGTACTGGCCCTCTCCAGCTTCTCCAGGATCTGTGGGAGCTGAGTATCATCATCACAAGCTGACCCCCAGCCTAACACACGGGCAAGGTCATTCCCTGTTCCCAAAGGCAGCACTCCCAGCTGGCACTGTGTGAGAGAAAAGGAAACCAAAACTCACCTTCAAATGGGAAAACACAAGCCACAAACACCCACAAGTCACACAACTGATTCCTTACACAGACCAGCCATGGAGAAACAGCCAGACCCAGAGTGAGGAGAAAGTCACTGGATGGGGGAACCAGCCAGAAGAGCATGCAAGTGAGGAAAAACTTCCTCTACTTTATGTTGTTAATTGAGAGAAGAGCATGTTAGAGCCACCATCTCAAGAAGCACCTTCCTCAAAGTCACTCCTGCTACAGATGTATTTATGTAACCATCAGGTGGTGCTGTTGCTTTTTCTGTGAATTTAGCATAGACACCTCCAAGGCAAGATGGAAACTAATTAAACACTTTGTGGTATCTCTACTCCAAACAAGTTTCTGTCTAGCCCAAGACTCAGAAACTACACAAGAATTAAAGGGAATGGATGAGGGGGGACCTTAGAGTGACCTTCCAGTATCTGAAGGGGGCCTACATAAAGGTGGGGGAAGATCTATTCAAAAGGGTTTGTTAGGATAGGACCAGGAGTGATGGTTTTAAGCTAGGAAAGGAGAGATTTAGGCTGGATATTAGAAAAAAGCTCTTTAATCTGAGGGTGATAGATCAGTGGAATGGGCTGCCCAGAGAGGGGGTGGAGGCCCCATCCCTGGAGTCCTTCAAGGTCAGGCTTGATGGGGCTCTGAGCAACCTGCCCTAGGTAGAGATGTCCCTGCTGGTGTAGGGAGGTTGGACCAGATGACCTCTAGGTCATTCCAGCCTCAAACATTCTCTGATTCTATGATAACCCTTGTGGAACTGCCAGTTTTCTAACTGCTTTCTGAGTCAAAGTCTCTGCTGCAATGAAGCAGGAGGAACTCAGAGCTACTCCAAAAGCTGGATCTTGCAAGGAAGTTGTGGAGGAGCACTGGAGGTAGGAATAATGAATTAGTCCAGTCCTGCTTCTTGCACAACAGTAATGCAAGAACACTGCTGTGGTGAGCTGTCAGTGCCTTCTGTCCTGGGGAAAACTATCTTTATGATCAAACAAAGTCCTCTTCAAGCCATGGTGGTGTTTTCCTTCATCCTTTCATCCCATCAGGTACCTGCTTGTGAAGGTTGAGGCTATCAATTTCAGAGAGGACCCAGCCAACACTTCCATCCCCACCACACACCAGGATCCGGAACGTGTCAAATTTCTGGAATAAGCGTAAACTGTGGAGAAGGGAAAGAAAAAAAAGCAAGAGGGAAGAACAATCAGCTGGTACAGAAAGCAGTGAAACAATTCCCATCTAGGCAATAAAAGCAGCAGATTTGCTTAAGTAGGCTCTGATTTTGCAAAGAGCACAGGCCACTGTCATATTGCAGATGAATTAATATTATAAATACAGCTAAGCAATTTATAATGGCTTTTCCCTAAAGAAATATGACCCAGACATACTCCTCTACTAAAGCAGGGCACTTCTGTCTGAGCAGAAGAGGAAACAAGCATGTGATGGTCAATTAGCCACTGAATTAATTCCTTTTTTAAGGATATGCTGCATTCAGCCTAACACTAGTTATCTGTCCCTGTTTGCAGGGCTCTGATGTCACTGCCTTTGCCACATCAATTAAAGCAAAGCTTGAAGAGGGGGGAATTTACATAGTCACTCAGTAAGCAGACAACTGCAAGAAGATGTAAAGCCTCACAGGCTTGAGTCCTTCTTCTGGGAAAGCAACATAAATCCATCCTCTGGTGCCTTGTCTGTCCTGTCTGGCCAGCAAGGCAAGTGTGAATTTCTCCACAATATCAAAACCAACCTCAGTCATCTCTTGTTATATTTGAGGATGAGCTTATAACCAAACACATCACTTGCAGTTTTCTGGTATTTAGAAGGAATCTATGCTTCCATAGGGCATCTGCTTACCCAAGGTGAGGTCCTCCATTCATGAGGTCAAAGACCTGGGCTGGATTCAGCAGCTGTTTGAACCTTCGTAGAAATTTCACGCCTTGGTTGTCTCCACTTTTTGAGTTGACAAAGACCAGCAAAGGGCTTGTGCAAGAAGGGGGACAAGTAGCTTTCCAGAAGCCTGTCAGGGAAAAGGAGGAAAAGACAAGAGATGTGAAGCTGCCATGAGGAAAAAAACCCCAAATCCCACACATCTAAGAGGAAGCTGATACTTCCCTGGTGCTTATGGCACTCACTGGGTAAATGTCAAGTGTGCAGAGCCCTGAATCCAGCACAAACCACACCTCATCCTGCCAATGTCACACATATCTCCTAGCAGCATGCCAAAATTTTCAGCTTCCCCAACCTTCCCAAGCTGCTTCTCCAATTCTCAACACATTTTAACAGCTGCAGCTCAGCAAATATTGATGTTAGAGGGTAATAAACTGAACACAAAAGCAAAGCCAACAGTTCACTGCCACACTTGAGCAATGTCTTCACTTGGAAGTTCAGCAAGACCAAAAGCAGAATTTTCAGTTGACAAGAGTTTGACTTTAATAGTGTCAGCTGAAGGGACTGAGAGGAATAGAGAGAAGGCACCACTTGCCAATGACACTCACCATCTGAATCAATGCTGTTAAGAGCAGTAGGAGGAATGACAGACACTTTGCACAGCCCAAGAGGGCACTTGCTTGGCAACAACTCTTTACATGCTGTGTGTACCTGAAAACACCACCAAAACAACAACAAAAATCAGTCAGACTCTTTTTAGTGCTGTGGTATAACTGATAAAGCCACTCAGCAAGAGGCTGTAAAGGAAGAGTAAGAGAGAAAGAGAAAAGAACCAAGGAAATGTCAATTGATAAAGTTATTTTAAGAAGGATCTAATCAGAGTCCTCTGATTCTCCTCTTTCAATTAGTATGAACTTTATCTGTCATTTGGACATATGAGACTAGCACTTCGAGTACTGAGAGTACCAGATAACAGATTCTGTGGCTTTATGAGCCTTCAAAATCCTGCCCTTAGTTCAGAGATCTGAAGTAGCAACAAAGGAAAAAGCTGAGAAATCAAGAAAAAAAGAAGAGAGCAAAAAACAAAGCAGGGAGACAGGAGGGACCTATAAGGTAGGAGAAGAAGGGATTAATAAAGCCACCCAAAAAAGGAAATATAAACTAGAGTAAGTCACTACAGTCATTTCTGGTATATGAAGACTGCAAGACAGGGTTTGTGCCCCTGCTTCCCATATTATAAACTCATATTTTGTGATGCTTCTCTTATTAATATTAAAGACAAGTGGAAACACAGCAAGATCTGCATCACCGCAGTGGTGAGGCAAGAGAAATTTATGGAAGGCAAATAGCTGTTATTAAAATATCTTAGTATTCATTATCATCCTTTTTTCTTGTACCTTTTCAACTTGTGGAAATGACAAATAATGGCTCTTTAAAATCCAACATCTCCCATACCTGAGGCATTGATTCATATCTAGTGTAATTAGAATCTTCTATGAAAGCTCACTATGAAAAGAAAATGAGCTTGCAGAGAAGCCAGGTACTTATTTCAGGTCTTATTTTCATGCACCACAGTGATACTTTTCAGCATGAATTTAAACTTCTCTCTCTTGCAGGCTGTTTATCATCGGGAGAAAGAACAATCAAGTCCTTCATGGCGAGCACGGTTAGAGGTTTCATTTTAAGTGAATGTCATTAAAAGAACACATCAAAGAGCTGATCAAAGACAATCCTTTCACTGAACTGATGGTTATTCAGCTCACCATGGCTTTGCACCAAAGGCAGCGCCAGTCTTGCAAGCGTAGGACACTGCCACAGGTCTTGTCACACACCGTGCACTTGGCACTCACGGGCAGGTTCCCTTCCAACCACTGGTGGGGCATCGAGATCTGCAAAGGGGAGAGGGAGAGGAACAACATGGACTTGCCAGAGCATGACTCAAGGGCATGGGATGCACTGTGATATACAGAGAGGTGAGTATATGCACTAAGGGACAGCAAAGGCAATTTCTAGAAAAGATGTGAGGACCTCTTTTGGCATCACAAAGAGACCAGGTGACTCACCCCAGGCTCCCCAAGAAACACTGACCTGCATCAGGCATCCCACATGCTAAGGCACTGCTCCAACCACTCATTTGTGTTTCTTTTACCAAAACTCAGCTCAGACTCCCCCAATTATTTAACCTCAACTCCCCTGCTCCACAGCAGAAGTCTCTTGCTATTAAGGAGTCCTCACTACCCTGGTTGGACTTTTCACACCAGATCTCACACTCTGTAAAGGCCTTTCCCACATGGCTAACACAGAATCTGCTATTTGTACAGTGAAGAAAGTGGTAGAACATCAAGATAGTGCTAGAAGAGATCAGACCAACACCTACCCCATCTTCATCCTCAATGATATCCTTCCCAATAGAGGCCAGAGTTGTCCACTTGCAATTGTTGGTTGCCCTCACAGCACATCGCTTGTGGGCTTTGAACTTACACACTAGAGAGGAAGAAAAGAATATATTGACATATATAATGTGGCAGCCTGTGCAAAAGCTCTCCCAGATGATCATATCTGGCTCCAGAACAAAGCAAGGGCACACACTACCCTTGTCAGCACTGCCCAAACTACCAGCTCTGAGTGTACCAAGACGAGCTGGTTATTAAATCTTGCCTTGTCACTTTTGCCTTTACAAAGCTCAGTTATCACCTTGTTAAACTGGACATGATTTACACAGTCACACACTCCTGCATCCTTTTACAGTGTGGGTGGAACCTCATTGATGGTAGAAGTGTGAGCTGTGGTCAGCCAGGTGTGTCTGCTATGTCAAAGCTGAAAAAGAAAAACCTCCTGCCATTCAAACACTTGAAAAGGATGTTCTTATAAATAGGATTATTCTTCTGAACAGGATTATTCTTATAAATATTCTATCTGATACTTCAGTACCCGTTCACTTCAGAAGCATATCAAAAGATATTCCATCAGAAGCATGATTTTAATATGGGATAGCAGTAGTTGGGTATATGGGAAAAGAAATAATCAGCTATATATTACTATCAGGTTCAGCACTAAAACCAGCATGGAAACATCATCATATCTATGAGCCTTTTACAAAATAGCAAGATCCTGGAAAATTCTCTTGAAGCCAATGAGATTCAGCAGCAGAAGGTTTCAGCAGCAGGTCCAGAAAAGACCTCCACTCTCATACACAGCCCATAACTCCCTCAAGTTCACTGTGCAGCATTTTTCTCCATCTTTTTGCAGTCTGTTAACAATATTCCTCTTCAATTACCTCTGGAAGATGGCATTGAGGAGACAAGAGCAGGCTTACCTTCACAGGAGAGCCCATGTGATGTGACTCCAGACAGGGCCTCCCGACAGACGTTGCAGTAGGTTGGCCGAGCGTGCGAGCAGGCGTACCAGTTGTGCATCCCTGAGAAATGGTCCATGCTGTACTGGGTAGACTGGTAAAATCAATGCATTAGAGCCAAGTCAAAGAAGAGTCTTGTTGCTCTACTTTAATTAAAACAAAGACTTGCACCTAGCAGTCAGGAAAGGCACAAACAGAACACTTGTCCTAGGAAGAGTTGGCCACACGCAGTTAATACACACGAGCTGTAACTCAAGGTCTCTAAGCCAGAAGAGACTACTTGAATTAAAGCCACATCTTTGTTCCTGCTCCTGTCCCACCTCCCATCCTTGTCTCACTACAAGTGTGTGTGAGGAAATGAACTGGAGGATTTATCTGTTGAAAAGTTGATCCTTCCTTTCCCCGTTTTTTTGTTGGATTAAGTTTTCAGCAAGATCATAGAATCATAGAATTGTCAGGGTTGGAAGGGACCTCAAAGATCATCTCGTTCCAACCCCCCTGCCATGGGCAGGGACACCTCCCACTAGAGCAGGTTACTCACAGCCCCAGCCAGCCTGGCCTTCAAAATGTCCAGGGATGGGGCTTCCAGCACCTCTCTGGGCAACCTGGGCCAGTGTCTCCCCACCCTCCTGGGCAAGAACTTCTTCCTAAGGTCTCATCTGAATCTCCCCACCTCTAGTTTTGACCCATTCCCCCCAGTCCTACCACTACCCGACAGCCTAAAAAGTCCCTCCCCAGCTTTCTTGTAGCCCCCTTAAGATAGTGGAAGGCCACAATAAGGTCCTCTCAGAGCCTTCTCTTCTCCAGACTGAACAACTCCAACTCTCTCAGTCTATCCTTGTAGGAGAGGTGCTCCAGCCTCTGACCATCCTCATGGCCCTCCCCAACTTGGATTGTGTAGCAGAGGAATGTTTGTGCCAGCACAAGGGAGGAAACAGCAGGAGACAACATCAGAGTGGAGATAACACAAGACAGTTTCTTTTTGGTCTAAGTACAGCCCCAGAAAGCAAACAGATGCACTGAAGCAGCAGAACACCAAGCAGGCAAGATGTGAATTAGGACAGGGAGGGTAACTGAAGAGTGAAAAGACAATGGGAGGAGAATTGTGTTTCATAACATACCCATACCCTGAAAAGTGCTCTCAAAGTTACCAAGGGAGAGCTTACAAAACCACAAGCATTCTTTGGAGAATCAATTCAGCATATTTGTGAGAATCTACCAAAGGCCTAACATTATAGTTAATGAACACAACTATTAACTTCACTGGAAGCTGACTCCAAACTCAAACCAAGCTGCTCTTTAGGAGTGCAAAATTCTCCTCTCACCTCAAAATGTTCCCGGTTTTGTACAGTCCTCAGTGCTGCAATCCAATCCTCCATCTCTTTCCTGTTATCAGCACAGAGGATGAGCTTCCGACACGGAGTGATAATCTGCAGAGAGAGACAAAATTAACTGTGTGGGTTCTGGGCAGGCAGTGAGAGGCAGCAGGAGAACATGTTAGCACCAGGGTAGGTTACTGAAGCTATTTTCTGAGCTGCACAATAGAACAGGAGTTATTTGCACCTTTCAACCATGCTTCTCTTCCACTGAACATACCTTAATTCCTTTATCAAAGCACAGAACCAAACACTGAACTGAGTGAAGAAATCTCTCATACTCTAAGAGCACAACACAACATCAGCATAGAGCAGGAGGAGTTAATACATTACATTGCCTAAGTTTTTCTGAATTATTTAAATTGGCAACAATTAACAATTAATTAAAACGTTTTGTTAACAGCATAATATATCAGTTTCTAACAAGCAATGAATTAGATCACACACTCTATAAGGTTACACTAAAAACTGTTTAGAGTCATGATGAGTGGGGAGGGAAGAGGGGGGAAATAAATAAAAAAAAAGCAATCTAGAAGAGCAAACACTGTATTTTGAACCCTCATGTTTCCTGAGGGCTTGTTCTACATTTATGACATAAAAGATATTCCAATAAATGTTCCACTAGCAGTTTGAGGCTGTGGTGAGTTTGCCTTCCTCTCAAAATCCTGTCCTCAGCGTGGGCTAATTGCCTGTGTTAAATAAACAGCTTGGTGTTGTAACAAACCAGGAGAAGAGCCAGGCAGGCAGACAGGTCTCTGCAGCCCACCACCAATGCTCTCTCCTTTCCTCAGATGGTGGCAGCAGAGAGAAATAAAAGCTCCCAGCTCTCCAGAGGGCCCTGTCTGCTGTCCACAGGGCTGCCCATTCAGCTGCCCTCCAGACTCGGCCATAAATCAATATTTATTCTTCCCAAGACAAGTCTCCCTTCCCCACACTGCAGCTCTCTGATCTTGGCACACCTCTGTGATCTCCAGCAAACCAACTTCTTAGACTAGACCAATATTAAAGTGTTTGCAAGGTCTGGATTTAAGAAAAGCTGCTTTAAGGGTGAGTACCAGTAACAAAAACCAAGAGGCTCCTCTTTATGTCAACTCTAAAACCTTCCAGCCTCTCCTGCACCCCTCTACATTTTGCACATCTACATCATCTGCTCTTCCAGTAAATTGTACCCTAACCTCTGAAATAACAGCTCAAACCAAACCAGGCTCGTGTCACCTTTGTGTGGCTCCCACAAGTCTGCAACCAAAGTTTTTTAATGAACACTAAAAAAAACCCCCACACGTCACCCCAATACTTGACCCCTGTTAATTACCATTTTCCAGCCTGTTTCTCACTTCTCTCATGAGCATTCATAAAACAGATTAAAAATGAAAACCTCTGAAGCTGAAGAGCTTTCAAGTTGATGCTGAAGTGCCTCAGATCATCCAACGTCAACAAAAAAGGTACATCTGTGAATTTCTGCTTTATTTTAAGCTTTCCAATTTTCTAAATATATTTCTTTCCATACAACAGGTTGCAGCACCTGCCATAACACTAACTTTACCCAAAGGCCCTATAAATACCTACAAAGGGGTGCTACAGACACATTAAGTAGGCAATGAATGGAGTTAAATACCTTTTTAAAGCAAGGACTGGCCATTTATATTAGAAAAATAGTTCTGGCATGGAGCAGTCTATCTTGGATAAAATGGCCTGATCTGTATCAATTGTAAGCAAGCAGAAATAAATATTTACAGTTTTCTAAAAATAGAACTTGAAGAACTCCTTCCCTAACTTTTCCCTTAAACAATTCCAGCTCTGATAAAATTGATTCTCAGAGAAGGTAATCACAGGAATCTTTTTTCCTTGGGAAAGTGGGAGGTTAACTCTATTTCCATCAAAAACTCTGCTACGTATGAAGGGCTACCCTAGGGAATTAAACACTACTGCAAAAATCAGCATCAAGTTAGAGAAGAATCAGCAGCATCTCTGAAATCCTGCTAAGGGGAAGCAGCTTTTTCCCTGGAAGTAAAACCAAGTTCCAATAATTTCTTCAGAAGACCCAGGGCCCCACTTTTTTCTGGTGGCAAAGCCAAGAACATCTATAATTGCATATGTACAGCAGTACTCTATGTAAAGTCCAAATAACACAGGATGAAGCATCCAAGGACCTTTCATCACTTTAAAAAGTCATTTTTTATAAGGAACCACCAGTTCATTCAACAAGCCACTGGCATGCTCTTGGGCAGTGGAGGAAAATAATTTAAAACAAATTTATTATCATCATGATGCCAATTCAGAACACTCCTATTCAGTGTTGTCCCTCTTCCTATTTTCTCTCTTTTTTTTTGAAAAAATAAAGTACATAGTATCACATACATACTGTCATTTTTAAATCACCTTGGAAGAAATTAAATTTAAAGTATTGGCAGACACTCCTTTGATAAGAATTAATTTCTGACTTCCTGGATCACTGCAGATTGTCCAATATGGAAAAATCACTAATTCCTTTTTAAATCACCTACTGCATTGTCTTAAAAATCCCCACATTCAGTGTTGGACAATCCTCTGTTCAAAGAACAAAGTTAAAGTTTATAAGGCAAAGAGGACAAATAAAGAGATTAAGGAGATTTCCATACTTGAATCATCCAGACAAAGAGTCACAGAATTAAAATAAAGTGTCTATTGTGTAACTATGGAACTGCAAATAAAATGCAACTTTGTGCAAGAGAAATTTTTGGAGAGAATTCCTCATTAGTCAGTTCTGAAGCAACGTTTGCATGGGGATTTAGAGGTATCATCAGAGAGAGGAAATAAAAGAATAAATCTTAAACCTCACTCCTGAGGAGGACAACGTGGGACAATTTCAGCTTCACTGTGAAGGGCAGATAAGGTTTTAATGGAACCAGTGTAACAATTCCTTAGGGAAATTAAGAAACCACACCAACCTGTTTTTCTGATTAAACATTTTAATGAGGATAATTAGGAATCCAGAAACACCTTAATAGGGACACTTCCTTCACAGAGAGGTTCAGTTCTTGCCTTTCATGCAGCCCCAGGCACCCAACAACTTCAGCTTGGGAGCTCCCGGGCTCTGCGCTGCCCCGGCCGCTGCTCCCTTACCTGTGCTGGATCCTGCCACCACGCTGGTCCTCAGCAAGGGCAGAATTGAGGTTAGCAGAGACAGGGAAGGAAAAACACTCATCCTATCACTTTTACCTCCTGCTTGAGGCACTAATTTCCACTCCAGACATCCACTTGTTGAAGGATCCTAACAGAGAACGGCTATTACGGACGCTGCCCGGTCTGGATGAGACCGATGATCAACCTAACACCTCAACACTTTTCAAAATAAACCTCATTCTTGTCCTCTCCAAAAGAAGCTACAGCCACCTTCCCCCTGAAAAACTGTCCTTTCCAGCCAGGGAGTCCAGGCTGTTTGCTCTCAGCTACAGCAGCAAGGAGCTGATGCTGTGGAACAGGAGGCTTGGTTCTCCCTGTTGGCAAACGTGGCGAGGAACGAGCGTGGTCCAGCTATTTTTTTATGTTCCTGCTACAGCTTTTGACTAACATCCTGGAACAGTATATTCCACAGGATGAGGACGCACTAGGTGAAGTAGCATTTCCTTTTATTTGTTCTAAATTTACAAAGCAGTCATGTCATCCAGTGACCTCTTGTTCTCATATGAACGGAGAGCGTAAAAACAACCATCTGATGGCTCACCAGTTAGGATGGGGGCTGCCTTGCTAGGAGTTAAAAAAACCCCCACACAATAAAAAGTTTTAAGGTTTATTTATCATCTCATACATTTTTGGCTTGTTTGGGGACTGGCAGAACTCTGAGTGTTCCTTGAACTAGCTCAGAATTTTATCTAGATAGGAGCAATTACGTAAATTAAAAGTGTTTGTGCTTCCTAAAAAGGTAACAGTAAAAACTAAGATGATTTTGTGATCCTAAATGCTACTGAACTTTTGGGTGTGGTTCTTTAGATTTCCCTCTTCAGTAGGAAGTGGATGCCCAGAGCTCACCACATGGTGACTTTATTGAGACCTAAGAGCTCAATGATGAGCATGGGGGGAAAAAAAAGCAGCTAATTCCTCTAATCAATCCCCAAGAGCCATGAGGATGGATGGGAATTGCAGGAAGGATTAAAGACATTTCAAATCAGGACACAGCCCAATTTACAAACTCCACGCTGTGGATGAAACCTCAGAAACACCTTTTGAGGGAATTATTGTGGCAATCAGCTACCCACCAAGTCACCTCCCTGCTCTCTATGCAGAAGAGACATCTCAAGTCTGTTAGAGAAGCTCCATTTCCAAGCTTGTTCACTTGAAATCTAAAAAAATCTAAGTCTGAAACCAGCCATGCCTTCACTGTCTGTCTTGTGTAAATATTGATGTTATCCTGATGAATTCTGCTTCATCTCCTCTGCCTCTTCCTCCCACAGCACATGCCCTCTTACCAGCTGTTGACCCCCACCCCTCATGCTGACCCACAGCCCCCCCTTGTCCAAAGCTAACACCAGTTTACTGACATTTGAGGTCAGGCCAGCTGGCAAACAGCAAAGCCAACCAAAGAAAATTCCTCATTTCACATTCTAAAAATGAACTGGATGTCCCTGGATGTCCTTCCCCATGGAACAGCTGCGAATAATCGGAATAAAAAGGCAGTCCAAAAAAGACTTCTTATATTAGACCAAATTTTAAATAGAAATCTGCTCTATTTCACCATTTGGTGTTTCACTGTACTGAGTAACCTTCCTCCACCCAATTGCTGGAGCAGAACCTTCATTCTCTGGTCTTGCTGCCATCAGAGACAACGTTATCATCTCTACTCACTTCCTCTTTCAGCATTTTCTGGCTGCCCAGAAAGTTCTCAAAGGAGTGACAGTCTGGCCAAACATGCATCGGGGCTGTTTGTTATCAGGGTAGATCTGGTGAGCTCAGTGACCACAAAACAAGTTAAGATTAGACTGGCCCAATGGTGGAGCTGGCTGAAGAAATGCTGGGGGGGAAGGCAGGGTGTGTGTGTGTGGGGGGGAACATACAACTTGACTAAATTTAGCTCTTCTGATGTGATCCGTTGCTCAGCGTGGCCAAGAGCGGGTGTCTGAGAACACCTGCTCACTCTGACTGCTTCCTTTTACTCACATCCTGCTCAGATATAGGCTTATTTTTAAAGGTGCTAGCCAGAAATCCCCCAAAGGGATCCTGAATTATCCCAAGCAGTTGGGCACAATGACAACAGGAATTTCTGGAGCTCAGAAGAACTAGGAATTGCAACTAGGAAAAATAAAATAGCTGCAAGAGCGGTGCTGGTGCAAAGATTTCAGCTGGAGAGCATGTGAAAAGGCTGGGAAAATGTCACCATCTGCAGCCAACTGCTACGTCTGCTTTGTACAGGGAAGCTCTTGTATCCCATGCACCAAACACTCAGGGAGGAAAATTGGGTGAGATTATGAGGGCCCAGCCACTTCATCCACTTCAGCTCCTGTTGCAGCAGCAGTTAAATCAACACTGGTTAAAACACCTCACTTGAGTTCCTCACCAAGGTTCACAGACCAAAGTCACTCCATGTTTCAAACACTGAACTCAAGTGTGCACTTAATGCTGCTCCCACAGCAAACACACAAGGTTAAAAAGAAGGCTGAAAAAGGGAGAAGAAAGGAAAACCAAAGTATGAGTTTCAGACTCAAATCAGCCTGTTACACTTAAAAGTCTCTCTCATTGCTCTCAGTTTCTGAAACAATCTGGAGCTGAGCAGGAGGCCAGCAAAGCCTGGTAGGTCTCTATAGGAAGAGAGAAATCTCTTCCAGAGTATCAATGCTCAGGCTCAGGGGAGACCAGGGCTTGCCTTCCTCATAGACAATATCCATCTTCTGACTTGCAATTCAGCTTTCACCCAGCTTACTCAACAAATTCAGCCTCATTAACTCACTGAAGAGGTCAGTTAGAGCTCTCTGGAGTTGAATTTCCTCAAAATCTACCCTGAAGGGGAAAGAAAAAAAAAAACACTTTTCATATGACACTGCAGGAATGCACCAGTTTTATATTTATGTTTATAATGCAGGATCTTTACTTCCTGCTAAAATGACCATCATCCACCTATAGGAACTCATTTCCACCAAAGAAAACGAGTAATTTATGTTCTTATAGCTGTGCCAAATTTGTCTTTTTTTTTTTTTNTGCCAAATTTTTTTTTTTTTTTTTTTTTGATAGGAGTAACAGGATTTTTCTCAGAGCCTAAGTGCCCAAATCTCTGTTTGCACTATACAGGGTATTTTATCCCCAACTTCCACCTGGCTGTTTTACCTTCATTTTCAATCTGTGAAACCCAGGACAGCTCATTTCCATAGGAAGACAGGTACAGCACAGAGTGTGGTCTCTTTAGGACCATCATGAGGTTCATTCATCTTGCAATAAGGACCTTGTCTGCCAGTGGGTTGCACATTACAAGCACATCTTTGCTGAGCACTGTCTTTGGCACCTACCACCACTCTGCTGTGCCTGCAGATGAAGCTCAACTCCTGCTGACCCTCCATCTGTGCTTTCTCCCAGTGCCTCTCTCCCCCAACACTGCAGCAGGAAAGCAAAGCAGAGAGTTCCCTGGGAAAATGATCATCTCTCATAGCAGGGTCACATTCCTACATGCTTCTGGAAACTCTGTTCCTAAACAAGGCACATTCCTCTTCTTGGCAATTGGGAAGAGGAGCTCAGACATGGGGAGGATTTGAGGACTTTTGCAATCACTCAACAGATGTCAAAACCTAGAGCATGCAAGAAGGTCTTTGCCACTGTTGGCAGGTAGGAAATGCAGACAATGCTGGTGATATTAATCACAGGGATGGAGGGGAGGGTGAGAACTGACAGGGCTGCAAAGCTGTTATCCACCCACCCTCCACTTCATGCAGCAGATGCACACACACCCCTCCTGTCTTCATCTGTTCTCCAAAGGACTCAGTCCTGCCAGGAAGGAGTTCCCAAACAACTACAACTGTCCAGAAAGAGCAGCAAATCTGGGTAGGTAAAAGATATTTCAGAGAAACCTTCCTACAAGCTCAAACAGAAGCAAAACCACAAAGAACAGAGGGGCAGGTCAACATTCCCCAGTGGTAGGGCTGCTGTCTCAGTGGGCTCACACACATCAAGGCTAGCAGCTAATAAACCCCAGGATTGGGCAATAAAAGTCCTTGTCCACGGTAGGAAAATGACCTGTTACTGACAGCTTATTGTTAGCAACAGCTCCTCACAGCCCCCTAACCTTAGCTGTGCTGAAAAGAGGTCAGTAGCAAGCACAAAAGGAAATGAATAGCTCTTAACAGCCTGGTGAACCCAGCAGCTTTCTACACTGGGTCAACCAGGCAAAGACCAGTCCTGCTTCACACACTGAAACCATCACAAGCACCACCAGTAGAAGACCTAATTTCTGTGCCCATTCCTAGCAAGCCTCTCCCTGTTTGTCAAAATGACCAGAGTAAAGACACGCACAAAAAGAAGTCTCCACCTTCTAGAGCAGCTCCCATGTAAAACTAAACCCATCAGGTTCTCAAAGACCTTCTGTTTACCACAGATTGTTCTGCCTCACCTGTAAAGGGGAGAGAAGGGTGGAATCTGCAGCCTTGCTCAGGAAGGTAGATAAAACACCAAGGGAAGGATACAAAGAGCAGAGAGATTATCAAACAAAAGCTCCCAGTGTTCAGGCACAAAGCAGTAACAGACTCTAATTTCAAAGCTGTCAACTTCCCTCTGGGGAAACAAAAGCTCTTCACAAACAGTCGCCTTCACTTTCCAGCTCTCTGTCTACCCTGTCCCACAGCAGAATTCACAGAGCTCAGTCTGATCTCTTCCTCTTACAGTGGCTCCATCTTTCTGAAAAACCCCTGGTACGTTTTGGGGTCATTCTGTGACGTATGGTGCCAACTGCCAGATTTCTCCCCCCACAGCAACTTCTACCAGACTCTAACTCTTCTTCCAAGTTTCTCCTCCCTTTGATGGTCCTTCTCCAGATTTTTCCTTCCTTCGTGCAAGACCAGCTCCTGCAGGCGGCTGGATTAAGAGTCCTAAAAGTTCTTAACATGAAAGGCTTTGAAACGACTCTTTTCACTGACTAACAGTGACTCAGAATGCTCTGTTTACCAAAGAGCCTTTTCTCAAGCAGAAAAAACTGCAGCACTCAAGCCTGGATTACAAACTACTAAAATAGCAAAGGATTTTGAAACTGCGGCGGTGCAGGCAGGAAATGGGGAGCAAACTGCACTTAATGAAGGCAGAGGGGAAGAGCAGCAGAGTGATCCTGGACATGGCAATTCAGGGCTCTACTCTTTTATTTTCACTTGCTTCTAAAGGAAATTCTGACAGCTGCCAATATAAACAGAGTAAGGGCATTAGCAGAGAGTGTGCGATTCCTGAAGGTGGACACACATGGGTGTGGAAGAGACAACAACCCCCAGCAAAGCCTGACTTCCCAAGGCACACTCATTTGGGCCAATTGAGAGAAGAAAGTTTAAGGAGGAGGGAAAAACCATCCCTTCCACGAGTGCTTCTTTCCTTTCTCTGAACCTTAACAAGGCAACCCGTGATCTAGTGGGAGGCGTCCCTGCTCATGGCAGGGGGTTGGAACTAGATGATCTTTAAGGTCCCTTCCAACCCTGACAATTCTATGATTCTATGAGACAGGTGAGGAACCAGGACACTTGTTGACTCCCCCGTGTAACTACGTTCCCAGATTCCTTTTTGCACACTTCTAAGACCTGATGTCTACTCTCTAGGTCCCTCACCCTCATTGCAGCAGGGGAGGAAGATCCCCCCCCTCACTAGGAAGCCCAGTGACTCCCTGCAGCAATAATTTCAAGCCCATCTTCCCCCAAGGGCTGAATCCACACAGGGCAGTTTGGGGAATCTGTTGAAGTGTCAAACCACAGACTCCCCTGGATCTCTATCAGCCCAAGCTCGAAGTCCAAGTCTGGCTTTTCTGCAAACAGCCTGTAACAAAAGTTCTTATATTCTTTCTCCTCATAAAAATAAGTCACATGCTCCTTCTGGGAGCTTGGCTTTCAAACCAGCACAAACAACCTCTGATCTGGGTTCCTGTTGTTTCAACAGTGCCCTACAAGCAGCTCCTGTGCTAGACTTGAGCTGTGGAACTTTCTGCCTGAGCTTCAGCAGCTCTACTCATGCTTCCAAAACCAAACTCTTCAGAGACAACTCCACTGCTACAAAGGATACATTTTCACTTACAACACAAATACAAATAATACAACTTGTCAAAAAAAATCACAGAGGAGGCAAAGGCACTTTCACTGAGTTTGCAGACATCAACAACGTGCTCTCCCCATCAGGAAGCACCCTCAGCACTTTTATCTTTTGTTCAAGCTCAAGCACTTTGCCCCATGTTTTTAGGAGAGGTTAATAACCCCCCAAAATGAAGATTCATGCTATTTCTCCACAGCATCAACAAGCCCTGGGACAATACAGCAAAACCACAGTCTGAAGGAGATCAGACAGTCACATGGAACTTCACAAGACAGAAACTGGCACCTCTGCTGCTGAATAAAGTCACTGCTAAGGAACAAAGCTGTAATAACAAAAAGTTGTAGCACACCTCAGGCTCCCGTAGAGCTGGAGAATGACATCCATACTGCTCCTCAGAGATGACAGCATGCTCTCATCCAGAAGCACCAGCAATTCCCTGTTCCTCAACCTACCACAGCCATCGTTGCCTCCAGCCATGCAAGTGCTCTGAAAGTGAGGTATTACTCTAATCTCACTACTTCCTCTCCTGTGACATTGGTCAGGGTGAATCATCAGTTAATAAACAGTATTTCTTAACTGGTGGGTGCAGCACTTCCAACAGCACCGCAGGCACGTTTCCCTTTACCTCAATTCTGGAGAACTTGTCTACGTAAATCCACAGAGGAGAGAACATCTGAACAGTAAGAGCTTGCAGAGAACTTATTCCAGAGAACCTGAGCTCCTGATGACCTGTCAGGCTGGCACAGGTGCCCTGTTTCTCAATGCTCAGCCCAGAAAACTCAAGAGTCCTGCTCTTACCTTTCACATTCAATCCTCCTCTGAACTAGCACCCAGAGCAGCCTACTCCCTCAGACAAGAAACTCAACAGATTGCCTGACATGCCATTAATAGGTCGGTCTTTCTGAGCTGTGTTCCACTTGCCACAAGCTGATTAGCTGCCTGCTTAAGGAGGAGCTGGGAGAAGTTTCCTTCTGAGGGCAGTGGAGCTGACTGGAATAATACCCTGCTTCCTGTCTGCGGCTGAGCCCAGAGGTACTTCCCAACAGAAAAGGGTTCACAGGAGCTCAGGAGCTCAAGCTCCACCTCTTCCAGCCTTTTAACTAGGGAGGAGGGATCACGAGCATGGCTCCTGGTGCTCAACAACGTGTTCTGATCAAGCTTCATTTCCACTAAAGTGTCAGAAAGAAAAAAATCAGACCACACGTATCTCTCTCCACAGAGAGGAGCTTTCTCCTGCAGGAGAAATCCAAAGTTCTGAATAGGGTGGGATGGAAAGTGAATGCTGTAATTCATTTTATGAGAATGAGGGTGAAAGTCCACACTGCTGCATTGGCATCTGCTAGCAATAAGTGAAAAACCTTTACAAAAACACCACGTTTGAAACACAAAGATGTACCTGGGAAGATCTGATGCCTTTCTTAGGCTCTCTCCTGGTGGTGACAGGCGGTTTTAATTAGTATTAAAGAACATATTTTAGATCCTTCCCCCCTCTTCAGCTTTATACAAATCCTGCAGAGGGCAGGAAAGGGTCAATGACCTGATAAGGCCTCACTCCACCAGCTTTGCCAACTGCACTCAAGGCAACGGGCTTAACTCAGTTGGCACCTTCTAACAAAGAGCAGATCTTCAGCCAACACACAAACCTGGGGACTAAAAATTCATCCACCACACAAACATTTACCAAAATGGGCCTAAGGAGACCACTCAAAGGAACAGCAGCTAAACACTGAGCTCCTCCTTACACCTCCCAGGGGATGGAGCTCTACAACTCCTCAAGCTCAAAGAAGCCCCATGTCACATGCTCCCAACCCATTCCAAAGTCACATATCCACTAATTCTGGGTAGCAGTCCTGAAAACTGTCCCCACTGCAAACAGGACACACTTCCTGAAGAAATCCATGCAAGATCAACTCAGCCAGCAACAGTGGAACCTGTATTACCCACTCTTCTTTTTCTTTATACTCACTTTTCTTGTTCTTCTGCCTGCTGATGGCAAACAAATCAGCTGTCAGACTTATGTCCTATGTAGGTTTGCTGGCAGCTATATTTTTAACCTTATTCCTCTATTTATGCAACATAACCCTTGTTGGCTCTGGTTTTCTTCCCTCCTTGCCCTTCACCTGTTTCTCCCCATACTACCTCTTTGCTTTGGATCCACATTGCTCCCCCACGTGGTTTATCTAGTGGTTTTGTTTCCCACTTCCTTTGCTAGTACCTCAGGAGCATCATTCACACAACCTGACCTGCAGAATCTATACATTAAGCAGTACAGATGCCTGGATAGGGGATGGGGTTTCTCAGAAAGAAACCCCTCTTTTGTAAACCCAAAACTACCAGTCTCCACTGAAGAGAACACAGAAACAAGAAGAAACAGAACATCTCAAACTCCAGAATAACTGTCTCTGATATACAACACCAAATGCTGGATGGTTTTGGTTAGTATAGAAACTCAAGAGTGAGTCCCACTGATCTGAAACAGAAAAAAAACCCCCAAAACATCAAAGAACTCTCAATTTTAGAAAGGCACCAAAGTGGGGAGATACAGGGAGGAAAGAGACTGCTCCTAAAACTGCAAGACTGCAAGGAATCCAAAGCCCTGACAGCAGTGATGTGGCAGAGACCAAACAGCAGCAGAACTAGGCAACCTTCTGATTTTCTAAGTATTTTTATAGCTCATGGTAAACCACAGTCAAATCCCTCTGTAAGCCACGACAGAAAGTGTAGAGAGAAATTAAGAGATGTTTTTCTTGAAGTTTACCTGAGTGCCATGAGTGATCAGCTGGAGACAGTGCAAACTGTGTCTGCCACTTGAGTGTCAAAGTAATCTTACATTTTTTACCCCCTAGGGAAGACAGGGACCAGCAGAGCCTGACATCATAGTCATGGAAGCAATCTGAGAGAGCAAACACACCATTTCCTCCTGTCCCTACACACAGTGTCCCTGACAGAGATTAGATCTCTCCCAGCTGTAATAATAAGCAAAACAGTAAGTTTGTTAACCTGGAAAATCAGTCATTATTTACAGATGGGAAAACTGAAGCAAGACCCAAGAGAAAATGCTTTATTAACTAATGACTTCAAATTCCTGAAAGCACTGCAGGATTCTCTCTGCACATACACACTGATTCTGACATCAATATTTACTATAAGTCCCAGACGTGCCTCCTCCTTGTCCAATTATGGATGCAGAAAGAGTTTTCAAACTTTGATAAAGTGCTGGGGTCTCACCTGGATATAGGGTGCCCACCACAGCTGCTTTGCACAGGTAGAGAGTTTTCCCCAAAATGGAGCTTGCAGAACACCTGCACCTCAGAAACACTTCATTTTTTTCTCCCAGTTCCTAACCCTGGAGAAAATGAAGCCATGACACCACCACAGCTCCAGATTGCTAATATTCAGCACATATTCCATGTCTTACAAGTATCCCAAACCAATTCCACAGTTATTTTTGTGTGAGTTCTTTCTGTTCCTCCTTTTGCTTTGCCACTATATATAGTGTGCATATATAAACACACATACAAGTCAAGTCAGAGAAAGAAGTTTGCATATTTTAAGGCCTTAAGGGAAAACTAAATTCCTCCAGCAAGCTCTCCAGCATAAACATCAACATCACCCCCAACTCTCTCAGTAAAACAAATTTTTCTGTCCCACTGCATAAATAGATTCTATCAAACCCTCCTAGCTTATAGGTAAGAAAATCCCTGAATGCAAAGTTTTAACACCATACATAGTAACCCAAGGTACTCCCCATGTGTCTTGAGATGAGCTCTGATGCTGTAAGGAAAAATAACAGGGGTTTTTTTTTCAGTGAAAGAGGCTGTGAGGATTGTTCAGATGATTTTAAACTATCCAAAAGAGAAGTGATGGAAGAAAAACAGAAAATAATGCAAAAAAATCCTACCGTGAAGCTGTTGTTGACATTCTTAGTGCTGGATTCTGCCACACTGGCATCTGTCAGATCCACCTCATCAAAAATAATGGACTGGAAAGAGAAAATTCAAAACCCCAGTGAATTACTGAATGCAGAGTATGAGCTGCAGACCCAAAGGGACATGCCTGTAGGTCTGCCTAGCACACTCCCTCTCAGCCTTCTGAGATCTGAAGGTCCAGCATCAACAACATGAAGGATTTGGAAGTCTAGTTCCATATACTGGGGCTCACACATTTGTCTTAAGTCAGTGAACACGATGACTTGATTTTTATTAAGGGATTATTTGAAAAATAAATTGTAGGTGAAAGGATAGATTTATATCTAGCTGACTATCAGCGTACTAAACCAGATGCGTGGCAGCTCTGACTTGATAAATTCTAGCCTTGCTAGTCTCCACCATTTCCTCTTTTCTTTTGTATTTTCTCCCTTCTTTTTCAGCTTCTATTTATTCAGAGCCCATTCCCTACTAAAGTCCACCAAGAGGGAAAAAATGTGGACAAATCAGTATCACAGGTACACGATGCTTCACTTAAAAACAAGGATTTCCAAGCGTGAAGCAAAACACAGGGATCTTCTAGTAGCTCCAGAAGCTGAAGACAGGTGCTTACAGAGCAAGTGCTCTCCTGAGGGCTGCCTTCACACATCCATCTGCCCCCACAGCTCCACCATAAGGTCCTTCCCTTGAACTCAGAGGTGTTGTCCAGCCCTTACCTTAGCAGTTTTTGCATAGTAGAGCGTTCGTCCTCGCAGCTTGAAGTATCTTCTCTTCCAGCGCTGGAAGGAGCTGGTCTGTTTCATCAGCATCCCCTCTTTTATGACAGTCTACAAAGCAAGGAGAGAAGAGGGGTGAAGCAGACATCTCTTCTGCTTTCCCACCAGAAATCCTCACCAAAAAGGATTGGAGTTTGAGTTCAATAACCTTAGTGCCCTCTGCTGGAAGCGCTTAACAAAGTCATTCAGCAGCAGCCAGCAAACTTCACCAGATTAAACTGTCCACGCTGGGGTGCAGCTCTACCCTTGTCTCCAGCACTATCACGATACCAAACAAAGATAAATCACTTAGGACTGAGCATTTCAAAGTGTAACAATGACCCAGGGAGCTCAACAGTTAAAGTCACTGAGGTCAGGTTTCAGTCACAAGTAATTGTGCCTTTCATTTAATCGGTGTTTGATTACAAGCACACCCTCCCCCCAGTCTCCAGCCATGCCTTGTGAAATTATCAGCATCTACCTGGTGCAGAGCTGGCAAGCTGCAGGGTGAAGAGTGAAACTCCAGTGAGGAAGGAGCTATATCCAACCCCAGCATTTGGGATTCTTCAGAGAGTCTTGGCCCTGCCTCAGCACTCTCTGGCTGGCTGCCATTTCCCAGGGCTGCAGTGCCAGAACTGTCTACGCACACTGGCTTTTTTTTTTTTTAACTGCTTTATAACTAGACTGACATACCAGCATACACAGTCCCAGATGCTCTCTCACATACTATGCATACATAGGGGTATGTATTTAATCCACATGCACTTCATTCTACTTCATCGAATGATTTCTTCACTGAGGACAGACTTGGAATCCCAACAGCTACATGAAAATAATCTTTAAAACTGCAGCTCAGAAAGACAAAAGGCAGAAAAGTCAGAGCTGAGGGTCAGCCCCACATTGCTGATTGAAGGCACTGCCTACAAACAGTGCTAGGTCATGCCTCAGTCCCATGAGAAACCTACTTCTCTCCACAAGAAACAGCCCCTAGGAACCCACTTCTTACTGAGAGTCCAATGAGATAAACACACACTTAAAACACAGGGAACAAATGGTCTGACAATCTTGTAAGACAGGTTATTCTGTATCTTGATGCCAGGAAAATGACACAGCTTTAACATACCAGAGGTCTCCGTGTAATTCAGGTTTGTAACCGAGTCAGGTCACCAATGAGTATCTATTAATACCCAAACACAGCATTAAATGTATACTGCCAGGCTACTACAGAGCACAAAATAAATACTCTTACTGATCCATGGGGTTTAGTTCGCTTTAGAAATCCTTTCCAGGGCACTCAACTTGCTTTTAAAATGCTATATATATTTCTAATGTGGGTCTTTCCATTTTGAAAC
Organism: Brachypteracias leptosomus; assembly: GCA_013401335.1. Taxonomy (NCBI): domain Eukaryota; kingdom Metazoa; phylum Chordata; class Aves; order Coraciiformes; family Brachypteraciidae; genus Brachypteracias; species Brachypteracias leptosomus. The sequence continues at coordinate 192,971 of VYZX01015353.1, forward strand.
AGCTGCAGATTTTAATAATTTCCACACACTGGCCCTTGCCAAGCTCAGTTTCCTCAAAAAGCACTTGGAAAAAAATGCTGACTATAAGAAGAAACATCCGTCTGACAGGACATGCTTCTCCCTCACTAGATGAGCCTTCCCCAAACTGGCCTGAGAGATCATAGGGACTGGACCACCACAGAGATGGCTCTACTCACAAATCAGCTGGGAAAAACTGGGGGAGAGAGTTGCTGGCCATAGGAGCCACTATATACATTCCTCCACTGCGTTGGGAAAAAGATAAGGGTGAGAGCTCCCCTATCTCCTCCAAAAGAGACACCATCTACCTGGGAGCTGGTTGGCTAGTGAAGCCCAAACCTCACCATTCCCCAGTGTTCTGTTCCACCAAGCCACCTGCACGCTGGCAGAAATCCCTGTCAGTGCTCAGGCAAACACCATTTAATATGCCTGGTTCAACCAGGAATTGCCAAACTCCACCTTATTTGCAGCAGAATGAAGAGATCATGAAAATGCACAAAGACTAAGCTCCTATCAAACTCACATCAATCCCCCATCAGCTCCCCACCACCCTGAAGTGGTCGCTGAAAAGACATCTTGGCACCTATTTTCCACAAGTCACAGCAAAGCAGATTCTGAGACACCATAAAGCATCTGGGAGCAGCTTTAGGGTCCAGAAGTTAAACACACTCTAAAGATACCCAGAAATAACATGTCAAAATAACTTTGAGCTGGTGCCATGCAAATAATCTGAAACTCAGCCACGATCTTCATCTGAAGCTTCAGCATAAGAGAAAATGGGAGCTTGAAGACTGACCCAACAGCATCCCTTGCTGAAACAACCCTGAAGGCAAGGCCAGAGCTGAGGCATTCATTTGGACTGGGAAAGGTGTGTTCAAGCTTCTCCTCTGCCACAGACTCCTTACAAGATCCTAATAAAGCAATTTTCACTCTGTGTGTCTCCACCTCCCATCTGCCAAGTGGAACAAACAGCACTGCCCAACTCTGTGGAGTTCTGCTAGAATATATATATATATGAGATAAGTTACTTTAACCTCCAGCACCTGAGTATCAAAATGCAAATCAACAGCATCTAAATTACTATGCTAAAGAAATCACACAATTCTGCAGAAGAAAATGGGAAAGAGGCAAGATATTTTCCAGCTTAAGACAGAAACATGGAGTGATCTTTTGCATTCCTTAGACAAAACCACCTATAATTAAAAAACGATACAGAGAAAGTAGCTGCTGAACTCTCCAGAGCCAGAGCAATTAAAAATCCTGGGGAAGACTCCCAGGATGCAAAGCCCAAAGACACCAAGTCAGCCAGATGAAAAACCAGCAAGTTGCAGGAGGAGATTTCAGAGCTGTGCTTATTCACAGATAGGCTTCAACCGAGCTCAGCCAGAGCCCCACACCCCCCAAGCTTGGTCAGCAGCAGTCTGGCCACTCCAACTCACGCCCAGCCCATCACTCACAGCCAAGCACCACCTCAGCTCTCCCTCCACACCCCTCACACCTCGGCAGGGCTCACTCACCTCTGCACCAGACGTGCATTCCTCCATTCCTCTTTTAAACACAACCCTTTTTTTTCATTTTTATTTTTAAACCAAGAGGCAACAAGCCCAGAGGTCACCTTGCCCCTCCCTCAGCTGCAGTCTATGTCATTTTGCCAGCCTCTATCTATAGAGGAGCTCACAGCCACATAACTGGGAGATGAAAGGCCAGCGAGGAGCGAGCTCTCGCGTGCACACACTGCTCAGAGAAAACAAGGCTCTGGTTCAGAGCTGCCCATCTCTGCACGAGAGCAGCTGTTCTATTTATAGGCACTCAGCTCAGTAGAGACTTTGGTGGGTTTGGGCGGAAAGGGCTGGAGATAAGATCAAGATGACTCTATGAAATGATTCAGGCATCGCCGCCTTTCTCCTCCTCTATTTTAATTTTACAGCCAAAGGGACTTGCTACTTGCAGAGGAATGCAGCTGAAGAAAATGAGCTGGGGAAAGGACCCGACAGCAAAGTGACAGCAAACGAAATAAAAGGGGGGAGCTGAACAGTTATTTCTGCTCAGCAGCCTCTCTGTAGCTTTTTTTAATTGAAGATCTCCTCTGATCAGATTACTAGGCATGTAATTCCATCAAGACAAAAGTGAAATTACTCCTCTCGTAAGAAAAAAGAGAGTTAAATCTATTTTTAGGTCGTATATTGGATCCCATGGGAAAAGCTACTGCCCTGAAACATCATTAGGTTTGATTATGTGCATCTTATCACAGATAAATATACAAATTGTTTGTGATGGAAGTATCTAAGCTGCTGAGCTCCTCTCCAGTGCGGTGTCCTGTGCCATGGCACTCCATGGACAGACAGTACTGTGAAAAAATGAAGCATCTTCTTGGATCAAGCCTAAAATTATGTGCTACTAGCTTCAACAGTGACCCCCTTTTATCATACTACAAGAGAGTGTAAAAAAGGTTAGTGAATGAACTGACAATTTAAAGCAACACTGCACATAGCAGAGAGTCTTCAGTGTCCCTGCAAAGAACATGACCAGACAGCTGACAGGCAGGGCCTAGGAAATTTCTAGCATTTCACTATTTATCTTTGGCCTTGAAGAAAAGCAACTTCCTGCAGAAAAAAATTCAGTTCCCAGCAAGCAATACACAGCCCTACCCCCATCTCATCCCCCTTTTGAAACTTGACATTTAGGACGAGAAATAATACGTTCTCAAATTTCTCCTGTCCAAATGGGTGCAGGGTTTAGGCCTAATCCTGAACTGATGAAAGAAAAGTTTTGCCACTGACCTCAATGGGAATGGTTTCAAACAACCCAGAGGACTTAAGTGAAGGACTTAAGCCAGGGAGAGCCTTGTGCTCCACTGCTTCCCCTCCAGGCAGTCCCAGCTCGTAAGAACAAGAAGCTAAATGATCAATACTAGTCATTCACAAAACCAGCAAGACACAGTTGTATTTTCTAGAGCTGAGGTGTCTCTGCATCCAGTCACCCACATCAGCAGATCAGAGCACCAGCCTACACAGATTAGATGCTTTCTGTACTGATAACTTGAACGATTCTCATAAAAAGAATGATCACATCACATTTCAGCTGCTTTCAGACTGCACCCCTTGTTTCCCTGCCCGTAGTACCACTCACTGTGTGGCACACAGGAGCAGCTCATCCTTTCCTGAACCTTAAGCCTCTTGCCCCATTTGGAAGCAGGGCCCTTGATACACCTAATTTCCTAATCTGGAAAACAAGACCTATTAGCCAGGCTTAAAGCAACTACCACCCGTACCAGCTGTCAGGCTGGCAAGTGTCCTTTGGCATAGGGAGGATCCAAACTGTGTTTGATAGAGAGAGAGGAAGAACAATGCAACCTATTTCACAGCTGACATCATGACATATTCTTGGGGGCATTTATTCAGCACAGCCCATCTGAAACAAGGATCGTGCTCCACTGATACTTCTTTACAATGCAGAAAAAGAGCTGTGCACAAGGTAAAAGCAAACTCATTCAAAACTATCTAAACAGCAGCTAAAGAATCTCAAATACCAAAGTCCTCAGCATCTGGATTGCCCTGTTTTCCATGTGCCTTCAGAATGCAAAAACTTCAGGGCACAGACTGTTTTTATTTGTATGTACTATAAAACTTTGAGCAGGGTGCTGATGCCAAACAACAAATAACTCATTGAAGAAAGCACCAAAGGCATAGAGGAGAAAAAAAAAAAATGAAAAAGCCCATGTGGGATCAACAGGGTGTCTTTGTACAAGCTTACTAAAGAATTTTAGAGGCAGCTGATCCCCAGGGACTGAGCAACCTCCTCTAGTCACTGACTTCAGATAAGCCATGGCAAAGAAGGTGGGAGTAGATCTGCAGTCCCTTAAACAGGACAAGGTAGTCTTGCTGCTCTAGGGAAGGCCCAAAACTGGAGTGATGTACCTGCTGTGGGTAGAAGAACAGTTTTACCAGCTGGTTTCATAAAAGCTCTTCGTGGTCATAAATATGTAACTAGTAATTATTTAGAAATCAAATGAAATATAGCAAATCCGACAAAGAAACCACAGGAATAAATCTAACTGACCCCACAGAATAAGACATGAAAGGTCAAAAGGCTCGGGGTTAACAAGCTAATCCGAGAGCAACATCCTTCCACCAGACAGTGGTCACACCCTGGAAATGAACTCCAGGAAGCTTGGAGGGGGGAAACGTGGATCAGTAAAGCAATTCTAAATATGGGACACACAGAGAGACCTACAGATCTATAGGGGAGCACAAGGAATATACAGGTTGTGCAGCCGTGTTTGGGAATTCCACATTAAATGCACACTGTGCACATTGTTTAACAGCATTTTGTTGTAATAACCTACGTGTTGTACACTGGGAAGCACCCATATCAGGTTACAGCACAGAGCTCTGCACAACTACAGGGGAAAGCCTGAAAGAGCTCCTCTAACAACCATCCTCCCAATCCTCCCTTTTTTCTAACCTCCAGCTCTGCTGAATAAACCAGGCTCTGCACACCCAGTGAGGCTGGGGCGAGCTTGGCCAACGCTCTCAGTCCAGCCTCTCTGCAACTATGAAGAGCAGCAGAATTCAGAGTGGTGTTCAGTGACCTGTCAGTCGTGTCACTGAGATGACACTGGAACAGGAAATACAAGCTTATACTACAGTGAAAAACAGGAGTTTGTATCAAGTAAAACACTGAAGCAGCTTGAGTTAGAATCTTCCTTGGCACAGATAAACAAATGCTCACACATTTCATTCTTTGTTCGTTAGTGCTGCAGCCAGCAAAGAACAGGTCTTTGAACCAGCTGCTTTTCAATGCCATGTTCAGCTGCTACTGTTGTGAATCATTCTCTTCTAAAAGGGACAAGCACTCGTAGACCTAAAGTGAACAAATTAACCAAGAAAAACAGATTTTAAAGCACGCAGAAAGGTTGCACATATATGAGAAAGGCAACACAACATCCCAGCATATCATCACACAGCTCCCTGGCAAAATGAGCTCAGTTAGAGAGCTCCAAAGTACTCAGAATAGATGAATACTCTGGTCAGCTACTTAGAATGAAAACCACACCAGAACACTCTGATTCAGGATGAGTTAGTAGCTGGACAACTCCTGGCACGCTCACACTTAAGCCCTCAGTATGCTTTCCATAGGCCCCAGGCATCCTTCCCAAAGACATTTATCAAAGAGGGGAACTGAGCACGAAGCTGAAGCCATCCCAGCAAACTACAGCAAAGTGGGAAGATAAGGGCTCAAATCCATCCACTGAAATAATCAAAGCCAAAAAAGCAACAGTTTAAAAGCTACCTGAAAACTTTAAAGCGCAGTAAAATTTTCAAGGGCAATAATTAAACATGGACTTTATACAATTAAGGACAAGCATGAAAAATACGCTGGTTTTTTTTACCATCATAAATTACACATACACAACTACATCCTGATACACAAAAAATGGCAAAACATATTACTTGCTGTGAAACCTTCAGCTCTGAGACATGCCTGTCATCCAGCTATGCACCAGCACCACAGAAACCCCTGTCTTAACTCAGCAGCACATGGCTCTGCTGCTGGGACACAGCAATATAATCTCATTTTGAGTCACAGCATCGTGCCCGGAACTCTCCAACGCTGCAGCCTGTACCACTAGGGTTTAAATAGCACTCTTACTCATCCAGAGATCCCCAGGTTAGCACCAAAACCCACCACTGCCCATTTAAGCCCACCCATCACTTCATTGACAGGCAGAATGAGGCAGGCACTTACCATAGTGGCATGTCAGGGCCATTGGATGTGAGTGTCAGGCTGGGGAGGTGCAGTCAGTGCAAACGTAAGGGAAAGCACATCCAGAATGCAGCTGGGGATCTCATCCTCACAATAACCACCCCATCCTTCCCATACTGCTAAATGTCAGGGAGACCTTGGCCAAGTAGGAAGGAAAGGTCAGCAGAAAGTACTGGTATGAGAACTTCAGGACATGGGAAAGTGAAAGTCACACCTTGAGGAGGAAAACTGAATCCTCTGCCCTTGTGTCAAGGAGGCTGAGAGAACAACAGCTTCCTCCCACTGTGTCTGGATTCCCATCAACTCTGCTACTGAATCCTGCAAGGAGCCTTATTTGGTAGTGGCTGGTAGATGTAGGGCCAAATCCTGATCGTTTTATTCCAGCTGGTATTCCAATGGGATTACACTGTTGAGAGCAGAAAGCAGCTTTTGGCCTCCGGCCATTTAATTAATACTTAAGGTATCTTAGAATTTATTTTTATCTCATCTCTAACAATTGTCGTTATCAGATTTTCCATATTTATGTATTAAACAACCTATGCTTTTAAGTTTTTTTTTCCCTCATCCATTTAACATGGTTTTTAAAGGATACTCCAAAGGTTTTGAATTTGTTTTTCCATTTTCCCTGTTTTAACGTCCTGCAAATACCTTTGACCATGCCAAGACATCTTGATCAGCACCAGTAACAACAAGGAAGATCAGCACAGCCCTGGGAACACCGTTTTGTTAACTTTCAGCTCAACAGAGCAGAAGGAGCTGGTGTGAGCTCCCAGAATACTTTTTAACAAAACTTCAGTGACAGATCTACACGTTCTGGAAGAGTGCTCTGACCTGCCTTGGCAGGAAGCTGTTTGAGAAGCAGGCAACACAGCCACCCTGTTTTATCAGCCAAGCTGCTTCTTTCAAGAACCAGCAAAAGTGGTTGTCCAATGGGTCAAGACATTACCCTGGAGCTTGCAACACCTGCCTCAGCTCCCAGCTCCCCTGCATTTGATCCAAGAAGTATGTATCTTGATTCCCCGTATGAAAAACTGAGGTGCTATCACCTCTCCCCACTCCAATATTACATGGCTAAATTTATTAGAACTTGCAAGACCTAAAGACAATGAGCTTGAGGCAAACATTATGTAACCAAGACGGCGTCTCCTTTGTCAAGAAAAGCAAACCACATCAGAACAGGTATGGGGTGTAAAGCTTTCTAAATTAGCAATGGGCCTGTGAGAAAATAAAGAGGTGTCCTCTAAACCCAAAGGAAGTCATCACATATTAATCAATGACCTAACCCAACAGTGGTGACCTTTTAGTCAACCAAGCCACCTTTTGTCTCTCTGGATGGAAGGAGGGCAGGAGCCCTGGACCTGCTCCTCTGTGTAACTGCTTTGCTGTCCACGTGTAGCCTGGGGACCACAGACAGCAAGTGTCAGCCCCTGTGGAAGCTCTGCACTGCTTGGCATGAGCTGGGCATGCACCATAAGCTCCCTGCTTTCCTGGGTGCTTTATGTAAAGCATATGAGAAGGGATCACCAAAAAGATGGCAGCTGATGTGGATCACTGCTGCTGCTGCCTCAGCTCTTTATCTGCCTGGAGCTGAACTGTCCCCGGGCAATTGTCCTGCAGGGCTGCAGAAGCATCTTCTTTCTTTAAGAGAGACATAAATCCTCAGTGAAACAAGAAGCAATAACCCCTTAGTGGGGAAAAAGCAGGGAACAAACAGTTGAAGCGGAGAGTTAATAAAAATTCCTTTAAATAATGGTTTGTGCATTGGAAACCTTGAAGAAACATATTCCAAGGGGAAGGTGCTTTTCACTTGGACAGCATCTGCCCTCAAATTCCAGTGCTGCTGTAACACTATCTAGTGTAAATCTTAAGCTTTCAAGGAAATAGGGAATATAAAAACTTCTCTTTATCTCACTTCTGCTTTCTCTTAGGTATGCAGGTAGATCTGCTGTTTTAGAAAGAATCACACTGGATTTATAATAAAAGAAGGTAGTTATGCAGTGTCTTCATGGTATACTGGATCTCCTAATTTACAGTATATTGTATTTTCTAATTAGGTAATCCAGAGATAGACATTTTACAGTTTTCATTTACAATCCAGCACTCTTCAGAGTAAAATGTCCATGATTCTTTTGTAACAACAGGTTTTGGTTAGGGGGAAATACTCAAAATATTTGACTTAGTTTTATTTTTAAAAAAAAAAAAGGAAAAGAACCCCTTCAATACACATTTTATTTTGTCTCTAATTTTATTTGAGAGACTAATTACTAGCCTGGCTATGTACTTTTTAGTGATGTGGTCTAAGTAAAGCCATGTTCTCAAACACGCAAAATTTTAATGTTGGCTCTTTAGTTCCTGGAACCTGAACTATAGTTAGAAGAAATGAGAAAAGCTACAAGTGTGTGTGGTTTTGTGCTTTGTTTTGTTTGCTTTTTTTAAAAGGAAGTAACAGCTGTTGCTTTCACATAGCATCCAAAACTCTCCAGCAGCGAGGCAAACCTACAGTACACCAGTGGTAACACAGTGCTGGGAGGCTTCCCAAATTTCATCCAAGCAGATGGGTCTGAAGAGCACGCAAAACAAAACATGGATAGAAACATTTTTACAGCCATGTACTGCAGCCTAAAAATCCTACCTTTTTCCTCAGTGCTCAGGAAACCACTAGTCTGCTCGTGGTGTTAATCCAAGATATTTCATCTCCTTAAAACCTGTGCTCAAGCTGTTTGGTTTCAATCCAACCGCCAGAACTTCTCTTTTGCAACACTTATCTCTCTTTTTAAGTGAAGAGTTCCCAGTTTCTACCTGGATTAAAGCAGGAGCTGCTGCAATTTATGACATGTGAAGCTCCTAAAATATCCTCTTTTAGACAGCCCATCAGAAGGCAGCTTAACAAAACCAGACAGCCATTCTAATAGGTTTTAGTGGAAGATGACACCGACAGAATGTGAATTAAGCCATAAATGCCTGAAAATTCCCCTCTCATTTCTTGCATATTTCTTTTACATTGTCTCTCTCCTGAAACTCTTTGCTTCTTATCACAATACTTCTTTCAAACCAAAAAACTTCTCCATTTCCTCACTCTAATCGCACCTGAGAAAGCCTCAAAACATTTGCCTTCCAGAAATAAAAATAACACTTCTTCACCTGCAAAAAGGACATTTTATCTATTAGGCTATACAAGAAACAAAAGGAGCTTTCCTCAGTTGCTGGCACTACTCACCATATGTTTGAGAGCTCAGTTCAGTCTGCTCTGGAAACGTGCACAAAAATGAGGAGAAACATTTTGCTCCCTCCTGTTTTCTCTTGCCTTTAAGCTTCAGGGTGGCTTCGAGACCTCAAAGCTACTAATCAGAAAGAGAATCACAACCTCTCATAGTGTGAAAGTTATCTACACCACAGACTGCTACACGGCCCAGAAATCGGAAACTGGCTCTTTCAGATCCAGAGCAAAGTCTGCCCACTGCAGCAAAAAACTCAGTAGCAGTTAATTTATCCTGCTTTTCATAGTATAAATTAATCTGACACATCTCTGCTACTGAAGCTAGACAGCTTCCAATATCCCAGAAAGTCTGGAGAGCTGCTCACTCTGCAACTCTGTTGAAATATACACTGCAAACTTGCCTTAAAAAGTTCAAGGCAATGATAAATGGCTATAAACCCAAAAATATTGCAGAGAAATTCCTCATAAACGCAAATGTAAACACAAGTTAGACTGAATTAGCCTAAACAAGAAGTGCTCCTGATGCCACCCAAGGACACTGCTGAAATCCTGTCTGGTAAACAAACTGAGATCTCCACATACCAGAGCCTGGGAATCACAACTAACTGATGAATGAAATGAGGAGATGGCTTATTCATCACTCTCCTGCTTCTGAGGCTCGTAATGCGAGGCTTGCAATGAAAGGTCAAGTGCAAAGGAAGAAGTGTGGTTTGCTGGAGGAGCCCATGGAAGGTTTAGAGCTCCTCTGTCCCATGCCTTCATCTCCCAGGACCACTTTTGATACTACTGTGTCCTGACCCATGCCAAGATGAGATGGTTTCACCACTTCAGCTGATTCCAGCTGAATCCTCAACTCTACTTAGGTGGAAGCGAGTCTCCTGCTGCTGCCTCTCCTCACACACATAATCCTTGCCTTAGCTTAGTTCATCTCTTTCCTAATTCCCATCTGTCCAAAGACATTTTCCTTAGGTGATTAACAGTTTCTCCAGCTGCACCAATGCCAGCCTGAGACCAGGAGAGGGGCTAAAACCAGTGTACTATGAAGCCTGATGCTGGTACAAGTCTGACAGGTCCCAAAATGGCTGATCAAGCACTCCATGCAACCTCTACTCCTTTGCCAGCTGAGACAACAGCAGTTACACTACCAGCTATACCTGATCACAAGAGGTTTTATTCTTTCCTCAGAATAATAATCATTAAGAGACTGCTAAACATACTTCTCTTATACCTTTACTTCCTCAAAAATTATTTCTACCTAAACCCAAATAAGCACATGAAAACACACTTTCCAAACACCTCCCACTCCTCCTTCCCCTGCCCTGTATCTTCAGAAGGGATGGATTTTTCAACTAAAACACATTAGCTGTGATTTGCCTTCAAGCCACTGCATGTCAAAGTCACAAGTACTTATACATCCAAACTGTTCTATTACCACACCGACACGTTTCAGACAAAGGCAGTTGGACAACCTGTGGGCTCAGCAGCAAGTTCACTGAAGTTTTCTGGGCTTTTAAGCAAGCAGCTCTATTTTACAGTGCTTCCTGGGAAAACAGATGACAGGACCAGAAAGGAAAACATATCTTCAAAGTGTTTGTGAGTGTGACAAACAAGTAAATTCTGAGGAAGTCCACTGGTAGAGCAGAGTTGGCTTCCTTTGCTGTACTTAAAAGCATGGTCTTGAGCTAACTACAGTAAAAGATGTGGTTAGAAGAGAATTGTATCCTCAGGGCGGAGTAAAAGTCTGCCTGCATCTCTCACTGTCACTCTGATGGACCTGTCCAACAGCTTCTAGTTTATGGCAGTCTGCACTCTGTCATTCAACAAACAAATCCAGAACTAGGTCTTGCTTTGCAGAGGAAGCAAGCTCCTCAAAGTCTCATCACAACTATGATTACTCACAAAGTTTGTCTTTGCTCCTTGCCCTCAGGATAAGGAAAAAGGACACGTGCAGCAGCACGCAGAAAAGATGCTGATGAAACGAGAAGAGATCAACAAGCAACAGAACAAATCAATTCTTGATATCAAAATACCTGGGCTTACTTGGAAAATCTGACACTGTTTAGCTGAAGGCCTTCTGGAGATTAACGCACAGGAGGCTTAACAGCTGTAGACAATATCTGTTTATAATCCTTGCTCTTAACATGTTTATGTTCACATTGTACAAGTGGCTGGTTTAGGCTTTTTCCAGCCACGCTGACGCAGGAAGGGATGTAAAACAGGGCAAATGATTAAGTAGGGACAGGGGGAGGTGTTCTGCTATATTCAAACAAAAGTAAAATTCAATGCACCTTTTACCTTAGCATCTGTAACATCCTGCTGTAAGCACGAGCTCCCACTCTAGCACTGGGAAAGTCACTGTCCTTGCTCTTATCACAAACACCAGCACATAACTATTAGTCAGATGATGACATCCCTCCTCCCCTTCCACACCAGACCCCTGCCCCAAGTGGTATTAAGAAATCACAAGGTTCATCCAATCTCCAGCAAGACAAATTTCAGATCTTCAGCACCCCGTCTGCAGGAAAAGATCTCAACAGGCTTCCTTTTTTTCACAGTAGATTAGAAGACTAGATCAGGTCATCTGGTGCTGCGGCACAGCTGAGATCTGCTTGATACACTGAACATCAACCCATTTAGAGGACTTCACTTTGTTGTGGCTGGAAGAACCAGCTCACTGACACAGCCCAGACCCTTGGTGCCTTAATTGCTGAAGCAAGTGCCAGCATCAGCAGCACTTCACAGGCAGAGGAAGCAGCCCTGCCATGCGTATGAAGTGAGCACGTGCTCCTCACGTATGGCCCTACTTTGTCACCAGGGGTTTTTGGGAACTAGGACCAACGTAGCAAAACAATGACAAGCAGCAGAATGATGATGTGTTTGACATCACAGCAAACTAGCCAGCAGAAAAAGATCTATATGAATAATGCTTCAGACTGCATCATGCAGAGACATTTACTCTCCCTTCACTACAAATACAAGGTAAGCAATGCTGAGCTTGCAGCACTGGCACTGAGCAAGCCCCATCCACACAGCAGCCACGGTGCTTGCCCATGCCTCAGAGACAACAGAAAGGTGATGGCAGAAAAATAACTAACCTGGTATTTCTAAGCAGAAACGTACCACGCAATAATCCGAGAGTTACACACGACTTTAATGGCTACAAAGGAAAATCATGCAGCTATAGTAAAAATAGTACAGAAGAGGGCAACTCCCTATGGGTGGTTCCTAGCCTAAGGCTGAAGGAAATCTTCGCATCTTCTCTTACAGTAACAATACAGAGGAACTACAGTTGTAGTCTCAGAATACTGTTACTGCTCCTAAAAGTGGCATTATTGTCCCAGAACATGCCATGGAGAGGTAAAATCATGAGCAGGCCAAGGGAATCAGGGTGAAAAGGATTGTTACCTGACCAGGGAGGCGAAGCAGGGCAGAAAAAGCTGGGAACAAAGACTAACCAGCCATCAGATCCCTGTTTGACCGGACAGGAGGCTAAACATCACTGCATGGCTCCAGAAGGGAATAATAGCACAGGACAAGATGGAGAAAACTAGGATGCATCCATGAAAAGGATGGTAAGATGCTGAGGGAGGCACACACTGACTGTAGGGGAGAACAATGAGGGCACCTTCCTGAACACCAGACAATAACTGGTCCAACAGGGCTACAGGAGGGGACATAAGAAAGTGATAATGAGGGAGTGCACAACGTGCAGGTGAGGAGGGAGCCGCTGGCAAATCTGATATGGGGAAAAAAGGGGAGATAAAGTTTCAGGGAGTGGGGAAGGGCAGGATGTCCTTAGAGCTCAAGTATCAGATAACAGGGGGTAGCACTGGGAAGCAGGAGCTCATATCTGCCTTCCATAACTCCAAGAAAACACTACAGGGGGAAGGAGTAAGGAAGGAAAGAGGTAAGACAAGGTCCTGCTGAGCCTGGGAAACACTGATCATTGTTATGATAGAGAAGCTCCCTGGCAGATCTGAACCTGGGCTCTGGGAAGAAGGTGGCCTAAGCTGGGTTACTGGGGAGGTTCCTACATGGCTTCAGCGCTGCAGTTCAGGGATGGTACCTGCTGGGTGGCTGGGGGCAATTCCAGGAGCCCCTAGGGGCAACTAGGGGGTCGCTGGCAGACCCTGAAGGGCATTTAGGGGGCAGGCACCTGGGAAATGGTTTGTTATGGGGATCCCCGAGGAGCTTTTAAGGGTTTGCAAGTCCATGAAAAGCTGTTGGGGGGTCGTTGTTAGCAAGTCTCTGAGGGGTGGTTTGGGGGTCGCAGGCAAGTCCCTGAGGGGCGGTTTAGGGGGGTCCGTGAGGGGTGAGGTGTGGGGATCGCTGGCAGGTCCCGGAGGGGCGGTCTGGGGTGGGGGGATCGCCGGCAAGTCCCTGAGGAGCGGTCTGGGGGTCGCCAGCAGGTCCCCAAGGGGTGCCGAGAGGCGTCGCCAGCAAGTCCCTGAGGCGCAGGGGGCGTGTGGGGGGAACCGCCGGCAGCTCCCTGAGGGGGGGGCTTGAGGGGGTCCC
>VYZX01015353.1:206822-343858 GCA_013401335.1 Brachypteracias leptosomus
CGCCCCCCGCAGCCACGGCGCCCCCTGGCGGCGACCGCGCGTCACGGCGCAGGGCCGGGGGAGCTGCGGGGGCCGGGGCGGGGCCTCCCCCCGCCGAGCCCGCCCTGGCAGCGGCTGGAGGGAGAGGCTGCGGCTCCGGCCCTTGTAGAAGAGGGGCCCAAAAACTTGGATCCCGGCCTCTATTCCCCTAGATTTAGTACAAGGGGTAAACCCTCCTCAGGTGCTGAACCCACCTCCTGCCCCAAGAGGTACTTGGCGCCACAGGTTCTATCAGGCACCTGGAGCGGGCTGCTCTCTCAGCACCCAAGCAGAGTGATAAGCACCCAACAGCACTTCATTTTTCAGTAGAGGAACGCCCTTGCCTGCCTCAGCCTTTCCCCACAGCACTGTCCTGGGCAAGAGGTAACTCAGCCCTGAAGCTCTCGTGTCTCTAATCCCCCCATAGATGCAGCTATGGGACAGCACAGAGCGTTTCAACCGGGATGGGGTGAAGATGTACAAGGGGAAAGCACTGGTGACCAAACCAGCCCTGGCAGCAGACAGATAAAGCACAGATAAAGCTTTTTTTTTGGAAAAAGCTGTGCTCCAAAGCAGCAGTGTGAGAGATGCTATCGCTGAGCACATCCCCCTCCCAGGGCTGGCAGCCTGTCTGTAAACGCAGCCCCACCACATCAAAGGCACAGGGTCAGGCCATGGGATTGCTCTGCCTCAGCTGTAAATAGGAGTAGCAGGCTACAGGTCTGACTGGGTGGAGGATCAACAGAACATCAGAGCCAGAAGAAAGATTAAAGATAAATAGTTGCAGTTAGAGAGCTCTTTTCTGCTGAGTGAAAGGCAGAAGGATGCAAGTCCAGCCTGGCCTGCAGGACAGGGAGCTGAAGGAACAGCACAAAGCCCAACAACATCCAGCATGGGCCAAACAATCAATCAATGCCTGAAAGTGCTTTCCTAAGCCCAGGCAAAACAGATTTAAAAACCACTTTAACTCCCTCCCATTGCACAGCAGAGTGCACTGGGGTTTTGTACACAGCTTACACAAGTCATCACCACGGTGCCTTACAAGGTGGACATATAATAATAATAATTTTCAAAAAGGTGTCAGTGTCTTAAGTTTGCTAGTCCTGTACTTACAGATCCAGTAGCCAGGAACACTGAAGGAAACACTTCTGTGGAGGAAGCAGCACTTTGAAGCAAGATGAAGATGGTCACACAGTCCCTGCTCCTCCTCTCAGCATCTTTAAAGCACTCCCTGAACACCAGCTCTCCATATTTGCAACCAGCAATCTGTTCAACCTTACTTTATCAGTGTGTTCTTCTCGAGCCACCAAGAAATGAATGCCAAAAGCAGCAGGGCAACCACTAGAAAAGCCCTCCCAGAAATCCAGGTGCAAATACCTGACACTCCCCTGAACCCAAAGTGAAATCACACCCAAATTATAGTGACCATGAACACCTGCAAACAGCCACAGGTTTCTTTAACAGCCAAGCACATGGTGCTTAGAGAAAGCAGAGCAAACATAGTGCCCCTCACAGGTTCATCTAAAGGGACACAAGTGTGACAAATGGAGCTGAGCAGACAGACAGGTGGCAGTGGTTGAGAGCACTGATGGAGCTGTTGTCTTCACTCACTGCTTTCACCATCTTATTCATAAGCAAAACAGGAGAAGGATTTACTTTAAACTCAGCCTATTTGTGTTAGAGGCCACAAAAAGCTGTTTGCTAAGAGCCTTTGGACCATCTGTACAAGCAAGGCTTGTAACTGTGATGGTGTCAATAAGAAAAAACAAGCAAGCAAACAAGTCTCTGCTCAAAACCAAGGTCTGTACATAGAACAGTGCTGCAGAAATACCAGAGCACAGCCCACACTTTGCTCCAAACCAGGCTGCCATGGCTCCTTAGTGATCAATAGTGACCAAAGCCAGGGAGTGGGCAAGCTGAGAGAAAACTGGCATCTCAGAAATGTCCCCCTCATTTTCTCCTCTGTTAAAAGCACATCATTGTTAAGGAAGATAGAAGTAGGAAGCTCCTAATTCCATTTTCATGGGAAACTTAAGTTTATATTAATAAGTGTAGGCCCTGCATTCAGACTTTCCAGGAGAATTTAAACCAGAGACAGTGAAAAGCAGGTTTAGAGCAAAAAAAGAAAAACACCAGTTGGTGTACATGCAAAATGTAATTAGCTGATGCAGCTCACTTCAGCCAAAATATAAGTGAGATTCAGAAAAGGATGAGACATTTATGTGGGTAATGAGAACATCCAGATCAACAAGAGAACAAAGTTTGCAGAACACAATCTCATTTCTTGGAGCATAAACCAACCTCTGGCAGAAGGATGCTGGAAAAGGCTCCTCAGGGCAGGCTGCCCCATAATTTCCCCTGTTTTGCTGCACCCTCTTGAAGCACTGTAGCAGACAGGGAACTAGATTAAATATAGGATCAGTCTGGACTAGCAGTTCTCTGTTTGGGGTTGTATAGAGAGAGCTTTAAGTAATTCATGGACAGTGCACATTTCTCTCATCTTTAATAACGTGGTTGTTAAGAACAGTGCTAGAAATCTAACATTGTATCTCAGCATGTGGAAGATGACTTGCAAGACATGGAATGGTACAGAAAGTGGGTGTAAGACACAGGAGGACAGTGCAAGCACTGACAATAACTGTTAGATGAGTTTGGTAAAGCATAAACACAAAAGCAACCAAAAAGAAATGAAATTAGTGTTGTAGAGTCCACTGACAAACTTCATGAATCACCTGGGACTTGGTTCAGCAGCATTTCCAAGTCAGGGACTCTCTGACACAAATCTAGGCAGGCTGCACAAGCCACCATTTAACCAACTTTTTTATAGGTAGTCCTGAAAGCAGAAATCATGGCATGGAAGCCTTCGTGTCCTCCTCTGGTGGCTTGAATAAGCATCAGGTTTGGAGTTTGCTACATCCCTCTAAAGCTGAAACTTTTAATTAGCAACAGATTCATGATTTTACGTGCACTGCTCAGTGCTGATCCCTGGAAGTCTGTGCATGCACTGAAAATACAGTTTAATAGAAACCTAGCTCCTAAATTTCTAATTCATCTCAGCCTACAGAGCTTCTCTGGCAGCTTCTTTTAGTCACTCATCAGATGAGGGTGTATTCTTGTCTTCATCATCAAGCATATCTTTTAGCTGTTGGCGAGCAAACTCCTCAAATACCAGCTCTGCCTCACTGAAATGGAAGAAACACAGGTCTTTGAAAATGGTGTTAGCCAGCTTTTTATACCAGCAGAGTAAAGGAACAGAGAGGAGGAGGAAGAGAAGCCCGGAGCAGACTCTGGTAATTTTTCCTTTGTCTTCAAAGGGGTTTGGATCACATTCCATTCATCTTCTCTGGTGGCATTCTAGTTAGTATGAAAAGCAGTTGGTTGAGCAAGGCAGGACACAAAAGGAGGAGGTTTTCATCTGAACCAAATCATGGTCATTCCAGCTAAATACTTATCAGATGAGGAGTCTGCAGCCTGAAAGGGTCATTGTCTAGCAAGAAAATGTGAAAACTTTCATCTTAATTTCTCTGGACTAAAATAGGGGCAAACCTACCAAGCTCCTGAAACTTAGAGCTACAAAGCATCAGCTGACCACAAACATCCCTCCCTCCATCTGGGAGGCAAAACATGTTCTCTTCAACTACTTTCACATGCTCAGTCATTGCTCTTCAGCTGATAGCAGCCACTTGTCAAGCCACAGGAACCCACTTGGGATTTAAAGTCTTTCTCTGCAAACTCTGTGGATTTTTGGCCAATTTTGAGGAGTTTTCAAAGAGCCTCGAATGGGAAATATTAAAATGAACTTACCCATCCTTCCCTGCAGTTTTCAGCATGCAGTAAAGGAGGAAAAAGACACACCAAGTAGTTAGTGGATGCTAAAACCAGCAAAAATTTATGAAGTGACAAAATAGCAACAAGTAGCAAGATTTGCAGCAATACAAGGAGTCCAGAAACTCTCAAAATGTGTTTCCAGGCACCTGACAAAGACAAATTTGATCTCCCAAATGGAAAATCACTGTTGCAATGTTGCCCAAGACATCAGAAGGGCTGAGAAACCATGAGAGATTTTCCCATTTCTGCTTGTGAGAGACATCTGTGCACACACTTCTACTTGGAGATGACAGTGCTTGTGTGACATGGTGTTAATCTTAATTGATGTGTCACCATACCCTTAGTCAGCTGATAAGAAGGTATTCTTGTTCAGTAAACATGTATTAAAATCAAATAAGGTCAGAATACAAAAAGGCCTAAGTGGTCTTTCAGTTTATGCACTTCAGGCAATACTCCTGATTTCATCTTTGCCTAAATATCATCCTGAGACCTTTGGCACTTGTTTCTTTACTGGGATCTTTCCTAACCACACCATAACCAATCCTGCTTGCAGCAGGATTCCTTGGAAGCTGCTTCAGCACAGCCCAAAATAAGCAGAGCAGATTGTATTGCAAGGATGAAATAGAGGAAGGGATTTTTTTTTGTGGTTCTCACAGTTACTTTATATTTAGCAAGTCCCAGTCACTTCCCTGGCTTACTTCTCATGAGGTGGGGAGCAGAGCACACCTGGGCCACTGTTCTCTCTTGGATGGGTGGACACTTTGCTGGATAAAAAACTAGCTGGATGGCCTGGCCCAAAGAGTTGTGAGGAATGGAGTTAAATCCACTTGATGGCTGGTCACAAGTCAGGGTTCAGTTCTGTTTAATCTCTTTATCTGGATGAGAGGACTGAGGGCACCCTCAGTAAGTTGGCAGATAACACCAAGTCAGGCAGGTATGTGGATCTGCTCCAAGGTAGAAAGGGTCTACAGAGGGGTCTGATCTACCCCACATGTAAGACTATATTCAAAGATGTGCAACTTGATCTTCACCCCTATATCCCATACCCTTGTTAAACAGCTACATTCACACCCTGGCAGGAGTTGTGCCCACTCCACATAGTTCTCTTTCTGTCCTGGGGCTTATTTCACCTTATAACATTGAAAAATTCTCAGGAACCTGAAAATGGATTGAGTTTTCCTGGGGTTTTTTATAAAACTGGCATGCCAGCAATTGTTTTGAGGGTTGGGATGGGAGGGGGCTGTGCTCAAGGATCAATGAGGCTCCAGAATGTCACCAGACTCTCTGCAGAGGGTTTTCTGTAAGGTTTGATTATGCAGCCACAGAAATGATTCTGTGTAATTAGTTGTGGCATAGGGTAGTTTTCATTATAAGATTGCTTTTAACCTCTCGACAACAACAAAAAAAGGGAGTAGGCTGTGTTATTTTTCATGATATTCAAGGGCTTTAAAAATTTACTAAGTTCAGAAAGTTATGATACCAATATAGGGCAGGTAGAGCTTTACTATTAAAAGGAGAAAGCATTTTTGGGTTTCTCAAAACCAGCCCTTTCCTGCAAGTTTGCCAAGGGAGCAGACAACTGAGCAGTTGTTGAACAACAGTCAAAACAAAGGGCAGCCTAAGACATGGGCCCACAAAATGTAAAAACCTCAGGAGAAGGGCAGGAAAACTCCAGAGCAAAGAGACCACAGCCTTGAGAAGAACCCAGCAGGAGCTGCTGGGCTAACTGCTGGCTGGGAAAGGTCTTGGAAGCATGAGGAGACACAGCCCAGTGTGAATTTCTCTTTAAAAGGAACAGACCTCCACACATTTTTGTCACCAGGAGGAAAAGACAGGCTGCCAATGTGACAGGAGCTGCTCTGCCTAAAAATAACCCCCTGTGAACCACATGGCTCCTAAAACAGTTGCAAAAGCAGCACACATGGAACATGCAGATGCTGGAATACAAGTTCTGGGCCAGGCAGCTATAAATAAAGGTGGGAAAGGAAAGGTAGCAAGACATTCTTTTGCTGGCACAGAGAAGAGAGATCAAGCCATCAGCAATAGCCACAAACTCTGGCAGACTGGCTTTTTCCTGAGCCAGGGATGCTCACAGGTAAAGAGGGCAAAGCAATCTGCTGGGAAATAAAGCACTCAACAGCTGAGCACACTTGCCTCAAATTGGCCTTAAAATTTTAAACCATGTTCTTGATAAGCTTATTTTTCTGAGGTTCTCTACACCCAAATCAGCTCTGCATAAATATACTGATTATAGATATATATTTTTTTTAACTTTTGCCATAAATCACCTTTTCTAGAGAAAGGAAAAGGATATCACCCCACTGTAAGGAATGAATCATAATACATGGCATTTTTTAAGCACACTTTGGCTCTCTCTAAGATGGTTGCTTTGACTTCTTTCCTTTCTCCCAGCTGTGCCTGGAGATGAAGTGACAGTCAAGCAAGCAGGGAGGTGCAATGAGCAAACTGATTAGCACTGACTCATCAGTAACAACAAAAAGGGAAGGGAAAAAGGAGATAAGGAGTGATCTCAAAATTCCCTGGGCACTCACCCCTGCCTACACCCACTGCAGGAGCTGCTGAGCAAGCCAGCAAAGAAATGTTCTATCCTTTGGGACCTTCCAGAGTCTAAGCACTGCTGGAGCTCCATCTCTGCAATTCAGTCTTGATTCCAAATTAGGTGGTGTTTCACTAATTAAAACCCACATTCTTTCTTGGAGTTTATTAAGGTGGTAAAATAATATTAAAAGCATGAACTCATAAATTGGAAGAGTGATTATGAACAGTGCATGGAAAGCCACCAGCCAATAAAGCTGGAGAGAGTTTCAGTTCACCAGCCCCACATGGGAGGTTGTTTTACTCCCTGGAATGAGCTCAGACATCACATTCCATTTAGTTTCCAGCCAGCTATGAGGGCTCCAGGGGAGTTTTCTGCTGTGTTCTGGTTTTAAACCCATTTGTAGGGTTTCCCATGGGATAAGCTCCTGAAACATCATGTATTTTTCTGAAATTAGTAAGAAACTCTCCCTTTCCACCTGTACAACACACATGAGCCACAGCTGTCTTGTGAAAGCAAGCTCCTGGAGGACTTTGATGTAGCAAACAATACATGGGCTGTGCCTGTGCTCAGAGGATGTGTTGAGGGAAGTGATCTGAGAAATATTGCAGCTCTCCATTTCCCTTCTAAAGTCTTCTGCCCACATCCTTTTGAGTGTGCTATAGAAAAGGAGCATATCAGGCATCCTTTGAAATGATCTGAGGAGGGAGAACTGACTGACTTCCATTTGTACTCATGTTACAAATGCTCCTGCCAGAATTATCTGCCTGAATTGTAAGTCATAGAAAGGGGGTCACAACATGAACACCAAAAAAGGTCACTTAGAACATTTCACACCATTCTAAAAATATAAAATTCTTTACAGCTGCCTAAGCCTTAGGTGAATCCTTGGTTTGAATCTTTCAAGCTTTTCTCTGTACCCACAGAAGCTCCAGATTTTGCTGCCCCACCAGCTCCTCTGCCCTGTGTGGCTCCCTGTGGACACTAGATGGCCCTCACCAGCCACCACTCCTGGGGACACTGGGACCAGTCCCAGCTCCTCAGCAAGTTCCTGGGCAGGGGGATTGCTGCAGGAAGGTCTGAGGAAAATGCTTTGGTATGTACAAGCTACCAGAAGAGCCAGAAGACTCTTGCCAAAGCAGCTCTCCCACAGTGAGTCACCCAGTGGAGATCATGATCAAGTGTGCAGCAATGTCAGTGCCCTTCACAGCAGCTTTCTCAAGGTGATCCAACCTTATCAGTCCTGTGGGACAACCCTGAGGACCCAATTTTGACCCCACATGACAGCTAGAAGCAGCTCTGGGCTGCATGTTGCTGTGGGGTGTCCTGTGCTACTCCCCTCCATGAGGTGGGGGTCTCCTTGGTGGCCTTGTGGATTTGTTCTAGGTCCTTCCTAGACTCATTGTGCTGCTCCCATGGGGGTACAACATGCACAAAAATGCTCTATGAGCATGTTCTGTGTCTGTGCTAAGAGGTGGTGCTGGCACAGCTCACAGCAGGAGGTTTCCAGTGAAAATGAGAGAGGTTCTTGAAATGCAATTCTTAGAGGGGGAAAGAAACCTCCCATTGCCCACCCCAGCACATCCATAATGAACACACACTGATCCCAACCAGAGCAACTGAGCATGGAGTGGATCATAGAATCATCAGGGGTGGAAGGGACCTTAAAGATCCTCTAGTCCCAACCCCCCTGCCATGGCAGGGACACCTCCCACTAGAGCAGTTGCTCACAGCCCCAGCCAGCCTGGCCTTCCAAATGTCCAGGGATGAGGCTTCCAGCACCTCTCTGGACAACCTGTGTCAGTGTCTCCCCACCCTCCTGGGCAAGAACTTCTTCCTAACGTCTCATCTCAATCTCCCCACCTCTAGTTTTGACCCATTGCCCCCAGTCCTACCACTACCTGACAGCCTAAAAAGTCCCTCCCCAGCTTTCTTGTAGCCCCCTTCAGATACTGGAAGGCCACAAGAAGGATCACTAGTCTCCCTTTTGTTCCTCACACTTGATTCCCTCAATTTTGCACAGCAAGGACTCAAGTCACTCCTTTCTAACATTCCCAGTATAAAAAGAAGCACCTAAGCTTGGGATAACTCTTCCACAGGTTCCACCATCATCTTGCAGTGGTCATGTTCTTAGGAACACCAGCTTTAGGTAAATTTGGGCCAAAAGAAAAGCAGCACAGAAGCAGCCATGGGTTTTTTGTTTTAAACTCATGCAACTCTTCCATTTATTGACCTGATTCTGAGAAGACATTCCTCTCATACCCCCTGAACAAGGCAGCCACATCACAGATACCACATACAGCAAGATAACAGGGACTCTCAAATCATGAGCAGTTTTATCACCTCTTAACTTTGCTTAAGAAGTATTTTGCTTTTTACAATGCCCCATGTGTCTGGGGTGTTTCCTGGGAGATTCTTGTTTGCTGTTTGGAGTCTGGCTGGGACTCAGGACATTTTGCACAGTAGTCATGAGATTTAACTGTGCAGTGACTCCTCAAGCCCCTCTGCTTTGAGTTGGGATTCCAGAGATGAAAGATAAAAAGGGAACAAGACTCATTTCCACCTTCTTCCATCTTAGCACACTGACTCCCCATTATATAGATCAACCTCAAGGATACACACACAGGGCAGCCCCTATACTGGAGTCTTGTAGACCCTAAAGGCTTCTTGTAGAACAAATCACTCTAAGCCTCACCATGGTAAGAGTGGTGAAGGCAAAGCCCAGGCATAACTGACCTGCTGGGTTCTTCTCCTCAGGTTTGGGGTGCATGAGACGAAACGGGAGCTCTGTGCCCACTTCACTTTGGGGAGAAGAGAGAAAGCATCAGACCCACAGCTCCATTCATGGCTGGTTCCATCCCTCTCCCACCTCAGGCCAGCCCAAGCCCTCAACTCCATTCTTTCATCTTTTTCTTAGAATAATTTCCCCCTGAAAAAGTGTTAAACCCTGATTTCTCCCAGCATATCCACTTTAATAAACTGGGTTTATTGTGAGCTGAATGTACTTGCATGTACATAAAGTTTTTGTAATTGTTTCCTTTTCACAGCTGAATACACAGATTTCTATCAGCTTAGGGAGTAGGAAAGGGACTAGGAAAGAGGCAAAAACCCAACTACAACTGCATAGTCTGAGAAGGAAGATGACATTTACCTGGAGGTGAGGTCTCCCAGCATGCTACAGAGGAAAACAAGGAGAAAAATATAAGTATGTTTAGGGCCTTTCCATTGTGGTGCTCTACCAAATACTGGTCTATTGAAATCACATTCCTCATATACTCTTCTCTACTTGCCACAAAGCATAAAAACCAAATAAACTTGTTTTTAAAGAAGGTAATTTTAATTTTTCATGTCACATAGAGAAAATCTAAGTTTTTGAACTCCTGACTAAGTGTTGGCCATGGCTCCTTTTCTGAGAGCCAAAGGACAAGGGCAATCAGGAGAGTGCAGAAGGCAGCAGTCATTTTATTATGCTTTAGGAAATTACTGACTCATTTTTATACTAGAAAGAAAGTTAAATGAATGAAATAGAAATGTAAACAGTGACTATCAGAGTTATTATCCTTGTTCTCTTTTGCACTGTGTGCTGGCAACTAGCTCATGTTGATATCATCAGCTTCTCCCAGAAAGGTGGCTCAGCACAGGACCTGAGCTGCAGTGTTTGAGAGTCCCAGGCAGATGTCTCTACCTTCTGCTCTGGGAGAGGAACAACATAAAGGCTCACACAAAGTTTCACTTCACTTCTCAGAAAATAGGTTATGGCTTTGAAACAGAAAATTTCAGGGGTTCAGACTGCAGCTGTGAAGTTGTATGGTGTCTAAGGAAGGTAATCCAACCTCTCTCTCTCTCAGGAGAAGTTTTTTGGATAGGCCAAGGTTGATTTCCAGCCAATTTATGCTTTAGAGAGAGCCTGATGTTCTACAGCATGTGCTCTTTCTCTTGGGGTGGACTGTCCTGCCCTCTCCCAGTGACATACACACACTCCCCTCTCAACTCTATGCCTGTTACTCTTACCCTGGCACAGTGAGCTTCACCTTGACCTTGTAGGAAACCAAAATCCCCATCACTGTCTTGTCTATTCCATCCTTAATTCTAGCAGAGAAAACAGAGAGCAGGGTTAGGTGGATGGAGCAAAAACTAGGTGAACATCCCATTCTCCTGGAGGTGATAAAGCAGACAAAGAAGTGATAAAGCAGATAAAGCCTCAGGAACAGCAAATTATCCCTCCAGATCTGTGATCTCTGTGTACCCTGAGACAATATGATAGGGTAGATAGTGCAACTTAGATGTTCCCATGTGGCTCCACATTTCAAGGTATGAACTCCTGACAGAAGTGTCTCCTCCTCCCCTCTTCTTTAACCCTCCCTGGGATGATTTAAAGCTCCACTCACACAGTGCTAGAAGCCAAGTTGGTGTCTTCATCCTTCAGCTTTCCATCCAGAGCTATTTCCCGTGTCTCCCGGTTATTTGCTAGCAAGGGCAGAAGTGTCAGTGTCTTGGTGAGGCTGCTGTTTGGCCCCACCTTTTCCCTGGAAAAAAGAAGCAGGTGAGAGGAGGAAAAGTGATGCACTGACTTGTGTTACACGCCCAACCAGGGGGATTTCCTAACAGGTTACAAAGCTGCCCAGAAGGAGCTGAATTTCTCTATGTTTAGTTGTCTACATCTAAACTAGTGAAAAAAAATCCCTTTATAACCAGCAGAGAGGAACAAGCACTTGTAGAAAATGGCAGCAGGCAACTGCCAGACTATAGCTAGAAGTAATTCCCATGACTGAGGAGAAGAGTGATTAAAAGAGTGTGAAGCAGCAAGAAGGGATCAGCAGAGCATCCACTCACTGTGCTTCCTCAGCAGCCACCACTTTGGTGTAGAAGTCACTGGAATACAAAACCACATTGGCAACCTGCTCCACTGAGTGAGGAGGGAGAGAGCAGACAGTCAGTTGTGCATATGCATCAGGAACAACAGAGATCCCCCTCTTTCAAGTCTCAGGGATGGAAGACATGATGGGGACAGCAGGAAAACCCATCCACTTAGAGCCTGAAGTGACCACCAGGTCAGACAGCCTGACCTGGATAGAGCCCAACAGCACACAAATGGCCAACGTCCATCTTCCCTGAAAGGGACCCAAGTCTTCATTTGGAGATGACAAGAAGTCAATAACCCCCCATTTTCCCTTGGGATCCTCCTCTTTCCATTATAAAGATCTCCTCTTCCTTCTCTGAGTAATAATGAGAGTCAGGAAAAAATGCTGCAGGGTTTCACTTGATGAACAGCAAAGAAACAGCAACAGACAGGGCAGAGGGACAAATTCCTTACTTGTCCCAAACTACCTGCTTAAGCTGTTGCAAGGACTAAATTCTGGCTCTTTCAGCCCTCTCACCATTAGGTTTTCTTGCCCTCAAAGAATCCCAAGCAATGGTAAAAACATACCCTGGACTTTGATCTTCTTCACTGTTTTGTCCGTGCTGTTATTGACAGTGATGGTGACTGGGATGGGCTCCCCATGGTAGTACACCTAGAAGGGATTGGACACTCAGAAATCCAGCCAGGAGGCTCCTGCCAATCCCTAACCCCCTCTAGTTCCTCCAGATTAAATCTCCTCACAGATCAGTTAAGGCAAGATGACCCTTCTCAATGATTCATGACCCCTCCTTCAATGACTTTAGCCTCAAAAGGGGTCTCAGTCTCCTCTAACAGCAGCTACTGACAGAACAGGCAGCAAAAAGCACATTTTCATGCCCATCCTGTGATGCCCACAGCCCCAGGGGAAACTCTCACCTCTTTACTGAGACAAGCTTTCAAGTGTAAGGGCTTGTTGGACATGAAGAACTGCCAGGTGGTCTCTGCACAAGGTTGGGGCCCTGGCTTTTCTGGAGCATACTGCACCTTACGGATCAGCAGACGCGCAGAGTTCCTGGGAAGCAGCAGAGGACAACATGATGGTACCTGGTGCTCAAAGGCAGGAGTTGTGCATTCACACCCAAGAACTCCATGGATGAGTGGGGCAAAGCTGAACAAGCAATCAAGGTGCATTACTGGAGCACCCACCCCCTTTCAGAAGGGCAAAGACAGACACACACGTTCTGTTACCTCTTGTGAATTCTCTCTTCCACATTCTCTGCTGAGAAAGCTTTCACCTCAAAGTCCACCCCACAGCTCTGCCAGAGAGAGAGAGGACAGCTGTGAAAGGAGCAGCAGAAGCCAAAAGCATCTGCAGATGTTTAAAAGTCTTTCTGTACACCAGCAATTGGCAGACTCCTGCCATCTGCAGATTCTTCTGGCCTCTCACCATTGTCAGAGTGATCCCTGTGAACTGCTTTGGCAGCATCCACCTGCTCCATGCTGCTTCTGACACATGGGGCTTAGTTCCCAGCATCTGGCAGATGACATTCCTACTCCTAAAAGGCTTTCTGTGAGAGCAGTGCTGGAGAGGTCACTGCTACAGGTTATAAACTGACCAGCTTGCAAGTTTCTCCAGTCCACCTTGAGTTTCTGAATTGGCTTTATAAAACTAGTACCTGACTCAGGGTCAAGTTCTTTCCCAGCATCTAAGGAGTGGGAGTGATCAGGCTGAGCTGACCTTGGCTTTAGCAGGTTTTTGCCACCATGAGAGATCTGTGTGAGCCCCAGCTAACTCTACAGAGCAACACAAAACTGACAAAACCCACAGCTTATCCTTGTTGCACTGCATTCCACAACCTGCACCCCACCTTGCCCAGCTGTTAGTCCAGCCCTGCTGTTCAGAGAAGCATCCAGTTAAGCATAAAAGGAATATTTTAAATGGTGTCAGAATCCTTGCAGAACATCTCATTGTCTAGTGACATACCCCAGGATTTATGTTTAGTTCCCTCACATGTGCAAGCCAGCCTTCCTCTGCATTTAATTCAGGAGCAGGTCTTAACACAGCCTATTTATAGCCATCTGTGAGATTTTAGGTGCTCAGTCTCCTTTTCTCTCATCTAGCCTGACAGCTACAAGCACTTTCTGTGCCTGCAAACCATGTGGTACCCTTAAGGATTGCAGATTTAATAGTTCTCTTGCTGTTTGACTAGATTCTGTTTGACCAGATTCCATTTCTCATTCTGAGGACTCAAATTCCAACTTTGTGGCACATACTTGTAGCTCTCAGGTCAGGTTTCTGACATGTGGGGCACAGCACAGTAAAATCCAGTATCACCTTGGTCTGCTCTCAAGTCAGCCAAATAAATCCACATGACTTTTTCCATCTGACCATGATAAGCACAAGTGCCCCATTGGTCTCACCTTATCAACATCACGAGGTGCAGGCTGCAGACAGACTGAGCAAGGCAGGTAATCTGGAAACTGGGGGAGGAAGGAGAGAGAAAGATCCCAAAGCAATATTACACAGATAACTCTAGTTAATACAGTGCTCACAAAAGGTGCAAAGCAATCCTGAACACTTTTTGGTGTCACATCAGTGGCACTGATTTAAAAAAGGACAGCAAAGTCAATTATGGAGAAATAGTGACATTTTGAACTAAGGTGGATTTAGTTTGACCTGTTGGGTTCTGGAATTGAAAGGTTGTGTGTGTATTTGACCTACTTCTAGTGGCTGGAGCCCTTAGATTATTAAAGCACACAAAAGCTATTACAAACATCATCAATTCTGTGATTGAAACTCAAAGCAAGAAGAGTCTGACTGAGGTTGAAATGCTTTAACTTTCTCTTATGCCTGTCACTGGCTGCATGTGCAGAAGGTGGTGGCACAAACTGTTCTGCAGCACCAAAAAGTTTCATAACAGGAATTTCTGAAGACTTTCCATGTCACTCACTGAAATGCAGGAACCCTTTGAAGTCCTAGCTAAGGTAGGAGCCTTATCTTGCCTTGTACAAACAAGTCCCTACTTTAGTAGCCAAGAAAGGAGAAAAAGAAAGGGAAAGAGGGAGAAGGTGAAGCACCTGGTCTAAAAAATCTGAGGCACAGCTTAGAGTAGAAGATGCAATCTCTGGCCTCTCATCCCAGATAATCAATACAGCTCACAGCAGTGGCCAGGCCTGGAGCTTGAGCAAAGTGTCTCTGTGTCAGGAACACAACTAAAGCCATGAAGATCATCCAGCCACCAGCCAGTACCTTCTCTGGGCAGGACCAGCAGCTCCAGACATCAGCTGGGAAGGCTGCTCATGGAATGCTAACACCCAATTAGAGACTTGCAACTGTTTGAAGATCACTAGATTGGATCTGAGGGGTTAAAAACACTACAGCAGGTACCAACCCATTCAGCAGAATCATTCACAGATTGATTTGCTGCTCTAGAGCATGTGGTTTGCAACCCTGGGTCCTCCCAGGGAATGCTAAGGCAGACGTGGCACTGACAGCCCTGGAAGCACATCCTGCCAGAATCAGGATTTGGCAACGAGCTGTTAGTTGTTGACAACATCTGGTAGAGAGCTTTTAATGTGCTTGTTTGATCCACAGCATTTTTGAAGAGAGAGGATTTGGCACTTCCCCTGGGAGCACTGGGGGAATGGTAGGAAGTATTCCAGCCTCTCAGGAGTGGGGCAGACAAGGACATAGGGGGTTGTTGCTAGCATAAAGCCATCACACCTCTCCTTGTCCTTTCAAGGCAAGCATTTTTCACATGCAATTAGGATCACCTTGCATTTAACCACTTGGGATACTAAGAAAAAAAGGTTCATTGCCTGTCACTCAATATTGGAACTTTGCATAACATGATTTCACTACTAATCCCTTCAGTCCTCCACTGGCTCTCAGCAGCCTGGTGATAACAGGCAAGGAGAAGAGGGTCAGAGGCTTACTTACTGTAAAGAAAAAGGGATAAGCATTTTTCCCCAGCTTCTTCAGCAGGGATTCCTGCAGGTGGGTGAGAGACTCTGGCTTGTCAGCAGGGGGGTACACCTGGACCCTGGAGAAGAAGAGGTCCCGGCGGAAGGTGAGGCCAATGACATCAATGTCCTCCTGGCCATAGCGGAACGCACACGTCAGGGTCACATACACTGGAAGGAAGCACAGGAGGGGTAAAGCTTCCAGCAGGCCAACAGTGCAGCCAGGGGGGATGTAAAATACACTAGAGAGTCAGGAAAAACCACCTGCACTGTTGTATAACCCAGTGAGCACTCACACCATAGGTGAGAACATATATTATATAGGGTAGGAAGCCCATTCACTGGGAAGAAGTTACATTTGTACTCTTAAAATGATAAAAAAAGGTTCTGTCTCAGCAGCTCATTTTAAAAGGACTAAATCTTTTTAAGCTGGGAAAGGAGAGATTTAGAATGGATAGAAAAAAGCTCTTTAATCTGCGGGTGATAGATCAGCGGGATGGGCTGCCCAGAGAGGGGGGGGAGGCCCCATCCCTGGAGTCCTTCAAGGTCAGGCTTGCTGGGGCTCTGAGCAGCCTGCCCTAGGTAGAGATGTCCCTGCTGGTGTAGGGAGGTTGGAGCAGATGACCTCTAGAGGTCCCTTCCAGCCTCAAACATTCTCTGATTCTATGAAATCTCTAAAATGTATGTTGTATAACACCCCAAACCTTGTTTCCCCTTGATAATTGCAGGATCCACCAACACGACACCATCTGAAAGAAAGGAAAAAAGGAAGATTAAGAGAAGATAAAATAGGGTTGAGAGCAGGGAGGGCAGCACGGGTCCTTATGGACTTACCTACAGGTTCCACACTCCCTACGTTGTCAACAAAGTCCCTCTTTCCCAGGTAGATGGTCAGCTGTAGAGAGAAGATGGTCATGGTTGAACTACAAAGTGCTGATGGTTGTGGGCTGAGGGGACACCCAGTGGAGAGCTAGAAATCCCACAGAGATCAGAACAATTCCATTTTAAACACAATTTCTTTTTTCCTCAGCAAATCCACAATCCCCACCAGACTCAACAGAACTATTCACGTGCTTCAGGACAACACAATCAAGGGCCTGAAGGAGACCAAGGCTCAAAAGTACAACATAAATATGTAGAGTTTTGGTGCCAGGATGTTGAAAAGACAATGAATCAACTTTGTTTTAAACATTTACCAGCAGAAGTACAACCTAGGAGTGAGAGGCAAGCTGCCTTCCTCTTGTACTAGGAGAAGCTTGCCCTATAAAACCCATTTCCATCATCTCCTCAAACTTGGCACTAAATGCAGCTCATGGTCCTTCTTCAGAAAAAGATTAAGGGGACAGGAAAGAGGTTTCTAGTAAGTCTCCAGTGTGCCTACAAGTAAAACTCCTACCTACATAAACCCATTGTTAGGGGTACTTACAGCTTTGTCACGGGTGCTCTTCTTGAAGATGACTTGTTTAGGAGGAGAACCAGGATTCTTCCCACTTGCTCCTGGCTTTTGAGACTCAGGGCAGCTCATGGTCAAGGATGAGTATGTGACTGTGGGGGAATGAAGTTCTTCTGCCTCAACATGTCCCAGGAAAGATGGCAGGAAAAAAAAATAAATAGGTGGATGTGAACAGCAGAATGATACTTGGTGGTTAAATTCCTCTACTCCCATGTGTAGTTTATCAAAAGCTATTTCATTAGATACTGAGGTGGGTTTTTCATTAGTAGTTCCTCATTAAAAAAAAAGAAATATGTAAAAACAGTAATTAAAAACAGCTCTTTGGAAATATAACAGAAGACCACGAACTTTTTAAAATTTATATAAAAAAAGTTAGTAGACTAATAGAAAAATCTGGAGGGGAAGGGATAGTTTGGCCTTTGCAGAGAGGTTTGTAGAGAGTAATTTTGTGAAGAAATCTGTAAGAGAACAGATAAAGCTCATCTGATCAACACAAGGTACTTGGATTTTCAAAACAACCTCAAGATTTGTCATCAGAGGCTCTAAATTGTCATGAGAGAAGAAGGAAGGTGATTTTAGTCATGAATAATGGGATAAAATACAGGAAAAACTATCAATACATGTGGGTTCTGGCTGCTTTCAGGGTTTGGATTGTTCTGGGAGGTTTCTCTTTGGTTTGTTACCATTGCAAATATACAACAGTGTCACCTCTCCTGGGACATTTGTTACTGAGCCTATCCTTGGATGAATGGAAAAGGGCCTAAGGAGTGAATACCCTGCCCAAAGACAAAGCTCTTCTGGATTCCTGAAAATAAAGCTAAATTAAGCTGGAGGAGTGCTTCATGAATAGGTGTGATCCCTCTGAAATCCCATATATTCTATGATATTAAGTTAAAAGTATAGCACTCCAAGAAAACACAACTCCTGTCTGACCTGGCATCACTCAGGAGTAATGTCTTGACATCAGCAGGGGAGTTATCAGGAAATAAACCAAGCACAGAATGTCATTTATACCATCTCAGACCCCCTCAGGTGTCCACATCTCAGTCTAAGGCCTGGAAAGGTGGCACATATTGGTGAGGAGTCAACAACAACATGAGAACTCTTCTGTCCTACTGTATTTTCCTAAATTTAGAACCAGATGCCCCCATTACTCTCAGGGTGTCATTGAACTCAAAACAGAATGGACCTTAAGAATATAACAGTCCAGCTACCTGCTCATGAAAGAGAATAAATAGAAAACTTGAAAACAAACCAAAAAAACCAGATAAAATAAGATTTTTCAGGTGACAAAAGAAAAAAAGAGGAGGAAAAGAAGAAGAGACAAAAAATAAGGATCAAAAGGACACAAGAGACCCAGAATATGATGTCTAGAAAACCTTAGTGGTACAAAGCAGAGAGAGATTAATTCTTCATTTTATCCTAACTCAAAATAGCAGCAGATCCTGGAGCTGAGGAGCAGCAGCAGGAAAGGACAATGCTACACGTGCCATGTTCTTACACTTCAGTTTTCTTCCATTTATTTTCCTGCTTCCTTTCCCATTTTAAAACTAGAGGAGAAAGTTTCCAGGGCCTATTTGCACACAACAAACTGTAGAAAGAGGAAATACTTCCCTTCCTACAAAGCTGGAACAAATGTAAGGTAAAAATTAGAGACTGACTTGACACATGTATAAGAATTTCTATTTTGGGAAGCACAGGGAGGTTTTCCAAGCCCAGGATAGTGTTTGTTGCTGAACACACACTCTATTCACACTGCAGACCCAAATAAATGAGCAAATAAATACCTTGCTGCGTTCCAAATGCCACAGGTGCTGCCACAGGATGATGTGGACTCCTAAATTACTGAAGAAAGATGGATTTTCCCCACAGCCTGTGCTGCTCCACACCTCCCAGAGGGAATCACTAACCCCTCAGCAGACCAGGAAGACAATTTGTAGGGGATTTGGAAGCACGTCTCTGGTGGAGTCCATCCAGGATTTCAAGGATTAATCCCTCCCCAAGAGCAAATATTGGACCTGGGCTAAGATTCAACTGGAAAGTGGTTAAGTCAGCAACATAAACTATTACCTAAGGAGGCTCAGATGGTCAATGAGAAGGTCTGCAATGTCATACTCACATGCTTTGGAAGGACTACAGGCTTAGGTGGAGCAGGATGGCTACTGAAAGCAGCTTTATCCTAAAGCTCTTTCTTTACCTTCTCCTTCCTTGGGTTGCAAACCACCCAGCCTGGGAAGCAGCTGAATGGACAGTGAAAAAAAGGAGTTCATAAACCACCAAAGCAGGTCTCTATAAATAGATGTCATTCTGAAGACCCACCAAACATTGAGAACAACATATTATTCCCATAATCACTAAGCAGTTTATCTGTTATTGCTCCACCACCATCCCACTGGCATGCTGCTGCCAAACAGCCCATAGTCAGCAAGCACATCTCCCCTCCTTAATTTACTCAAGAGTGAGGCCCAACATCCAAAATGTAAGGCACATGATCAGATATTTCAATCAATTTAGCTTTTCTGCTCATGAATGACCCCAGAATAGCTTTTTCCCCCCTCTCACCATGAATTTGGTCTTGCTATCATGCACAACAACATGTAATTTTTGGCTTGCAAGCTGCACAAACAGCTGTAGCTTTCCTCTGGGCTGCATCTGCTGGTTTGATTAGGAGGAGCACATGATATCCCCTCCACTTGCCAGCCCCAACAGCCCCCTCCACCCCAGGCAGCCCTGCAGTCACAAATCAAGCTTGCTTTTTTAACAACCCCCACCATTTGCCTGAATACAGTGGCCTGGGTACACAAATTATTCCCCCCAAATGAGACACTGAATCACTGTTCCTCAGCTCTTTCAGAATTTCCCAAATTCCAGCAACATTTTATTAACTGGAGGGGGATTATTTGGAGGGTTTAATCACTGCTCTCTTTAATCAACTCTGGCAAACACAGAGGAGCCAGCCCCAAACCACAGCAATTCACATGTGCCTGGTGAAGGGAAGCCAGACGGTGGTTGTAGGAAGGAGGGAAGAGACTCAGAAATTCACCCACAAAATCAACATGTTCTATTCAGTCACACAGTGTAAAATCAAAAAGGAGAAAGCTGGGTTTGCTAAATTAGTGCTGCCACCACTGTCAGACCAAGTCCTCCAGGAGAGAAAGGTCCTGGGTGGTGTGGTACATGCACCATCTTGCAAACATCTTCAGGGGAGCTTGAACAGCTTCTTCATAACACATTCTTCTCAATGCACTCCTATATCTGGAGAAAGACCCCAAGACTCTCCATCCCCAAACCCCTCAAAGGACAGCTCCACCTTTAGCAGAGAAACACCACAACAGCCACCTCTGCATAGCAGGTACCTCCATTTTCTCTTCTCTCTGCAGGTTGAAGCAGAAGATGGGGCAACAGAACCAAGTAAATAGCAAAAAGAGCCAAAATTGGTCACTAAAATTTCCTACGTACCTTAGTCCTACAGAATTTTAATCTAAAATGCTTAAGGTCTTAACTAGCTCCCCATTATCCTTGAGTATTATTGACCTACTATGTAACAGCTCCAACAGGCAAAGCAAAGCCCTTTGTGTAAGACCTGTGTCCATGCTGTAGAAACACCCCAAGTACAGCAGCCTGAATGATGAACATCCTAAACCCATTCTGATCCTCCTCACCAGAGCCTGTAGAGTTTTTATTACATTAAGCTCCCCATAATCTTTCATCATGCTGACTTGTCATTTAGTGATCTGCTTTGCTGCAGTAACCAAGGTCACCTGCACTCCTGGTAGGTGCCTTTTCCAGAAGGACCTTCTGCCACAGCAACAGGCAGAATTAGAAGTATCTTGCTTTTTGAAATGCTTTAGAATGCCAATGGGAATCCTTTAATTTTTGCTACAGTTCTCACATCCAAAAGCTGGACAACATAAGGTTCCCTTCTCATGCAAACAGGAGGATGGTCAGTGGTGGAATTTGTATATTAAGCAGCTTCATTACTCTGAAGGAGGAACCACAGCATCATCTTCAACAAGTGGTTTTAAAGAAACAGGACTCCTACTATTGGCTTAAAAAATTAACAAGGTAGCAAAACATCATGGGAGAAAAAGCCTTGTTTTCAGCAGTGTCTGAAACACAGACACTAATTTCCTTAATTCAGTGATTTAGCCAAAACATCCAAGAATATCTCAAACTTTCAAGGACAGAGGCACTTGTTCACCATGGCAAGACTTCCTTCAGTCCCAAGGCAGCATTCCTGAGGCAGGGCAAGACCAGGTTGCATCTGCAGGATGTCCAGCTTCAAGCTAAGAGCATTATCCTCTTTCCCCCTCCACACCAAATCCTACAATGGGGCTGAACACAAATCCACAATTCATCAGGAAAACAGCACAGAAAAAAAAAAAAAGCAGCATTCCAGGCTCCTCTCTTTGTTCATCCCAAACAATATCTCACACACAGACACACAAATAAATGAATCAGAGCATGGTGGGGGTTTTAAAAGCAGAACACAGGTTTATTTACAATCAGGTTCTTACGGGCAGCTGAATAAATAAAAACTTTGCCCCATATACTCTAATTCCCCTCTGCAGAAAGTGTCTGGACAAGAGGCTGGGTTAGGAGATGCCTGTGAGAGCAGCTGCCCCCTAGCCCAGCCCCCCCAAAGAACACTCCCTTAGTAAAACAGTATTGGGAAAGAAGAAAATAAAGTGCAAATAAAAAGGCAATAAAACGCTGGTGGCTTCTCTTGAGGCCCAGACAACGTGGAAGGGTTTGGCTGGAAGAAGTGATGCCAGGTGGCTCCCACCCAGTCACACCATGGTTTTGGATGCTTCAAGAGGGACAGAGCCAAGACACTGCTCCACAGCAAAGAGGAATATTGCACGTGTGCTCAAGGAAGGGGGCAAGTGGCCTGGAACTGCCAGCACCAAAACAATGGGGTTGAACTCCCCTGCTGCCCTGTGTTCTATGACAGCCGCCAGGACGGGACGGATGAACAGAAAAAGGGACCAAACATCTATGTCCTGGTTCTGATGTCACCAGCATGACTACATTCCTCAGCACAGCAGCACAACAGCAGCTCGACTTCTCTCTCCTCACACACAGTAACCCAACTGCCTGTGGAATACAAAGATTTAAAACCTCCTCTTTTGTGATACCCAAGCTGTTGGAGGGCATCTTAAGAGAAGGGTGCAGAAGTCCTGATGAACAGACCCTTGCAACAAGTGAAACTGATACAGAGTTCAGATGACAGTGCTGGAGAACCTGTGTAAGGATCACAGCAGATCTGAATTGAGCTGATCACTCAAAGGCAGAGCTGCCAGAGCCATGGGAGACTCTTGGAAAGCTGTTCCAACACTCCAGGCTGCCTGGGACCCGTCCACATTTCAGAGCCTTCTCACTCCATGCCTGAACTAGGCCACAAGAACAGAACACAGGAGACAGGACACGTGTCAGTATCTTCTTGCCAACATTTCCAACTCAGAAGTGCTGTAGATACATTTGTGTGACAGGGTATTTGGCACAGCTGTCTGGTGAGGAATCCTGCTAGTACCTTCAGCCCCACCGGGTGCACAGATCCTGCATGGAAAGGCATGACTAAGTAGCATTCTCCATCCAGAACAGCTCATCCCTTGCTGAGTCCACAGTGCAGTTACAGCCATAAGAAGTCTCTGACTCAGGCTCCTCCTCCATTGCTTGAGAACTTTCCTCTGGGAAGTGAAGCCCATGCACTTGTTAACACCCCGAGTGAGGATGGATGGGGCTCGGGGCTCCATTCTGTTCAGCCAGGGACCAGCACCCCCACCCTCAGAGGTGCTGGACACTCTGCCTTGCACTCTCCACCCAGTCAGAATTCAGACCACAGCACAGCCTTGTTTCCTTTGTCCACACTGACCACGTGGGCACCTGCTGGGGACCACGCCACTGCATTGATGGGAGAACTGAAATGGAAGCCAGGGAGAAGTTTACAACAAAGCTGAATTCCACAGCACAGCCACGAAATAGAGTCCTCTGACTATAGGCAAAGCACTTTCTCAGCTCTTGAGAGATTCAGGCTTTTAACAAGCCTAAGAGATAGTTTCTTCAGAGTATATTGAATTACTTCATTAGAATCATATCTGTTTAAAAAGCTGAACAATAACAAACCTAACCTTAATTCAACCATGAATCCACAAAGTGTCTGCATATTAAAAATTCTCACACACCAACATAATTCACAAAGCTCTAAGAACACATCCTCACACACCAACATAATTCACAAAGCTCTAAGAACACAATTCCTTCAGAGGTCAGCAAGATTCACAGCCCAGAGCCCCTCTTGGGATTATATGACCAGCTTCCCCTCACCTGTGATGCTTTGCAAGAGTCCTCTCCAACTTCCCAGTGAGCACATTCCAAACGTAGAGAGCCCCATCAGCTGAACCAGCAGCGACATAGTTCCCATCAGGGCTATGAGAGCAGAGAAAGTGCAAAAGGCAGAGAATAATTAAGTCAGCAATTTATCTGCACACATCTTTCCACCACAACTTCCTCAACAAGCAACTTGGCATCAAATAGGCTTTTAAAAGTTGTGTTACCAGTTGCTAACACTAAGAGGTGAAAGCACTTTGAAAACAAAGTTTCCAAGGTATTGGATTAACATCTACAGATATGTTCTGTCTTGACCAAGAGGACCTTGGACAAATCACAAACTCTGCCCCAGTTTTTCTAGCTGTAAATGGGGACAATGCAGCCAAGCATCAGAAATCACTCACTTCTGCTGGGGAAAGATGCATCAAATCTTGCTTACATCTGACCTTACCTGAACACAACTCTTGTCCAGTCAGAACCACACTTGAATCCCTGGGCACTGAAAATTTAGAATTAGATAATTGTGAATTTATTTGTAAGAAGTTGGACCTCCAGGTTCTCACTAAAGAGCATGGTAAGGATTGATTTAAGGATGTTTGGAATAAGCTCCAGTATCCCTTTATTACAATCTGCATTTCACACACACCCTCCATCCAATTGCACCCAAAGAAATTCTTTCCTTTAGGCCAAAGGCTTCTAAGCCAAACTATCTTCTCTAGAGAGGTAAACGAAAGATCCACCAGAGCAGATCTTTGCTGTTAAGACTCCAGAGAACTTTGCTACCTATATAGGAAAGTTAGGAGACTGCTTTCTCCATGGAGATACTGAAAACACCCCAGCAGAGGGCAATTCACAACCCAAAGTCCTGAAATTCATGATGTTTCATGAAGAACACACTCACCTGAACGTCTGCTTGACAGCACTAACCCGTAGATCAATGATCTTCAGCAGATCATCACGAGAGCAGGTCAAGAGCTCTGTTCTCTCTGAGTTCAGGTCCAGAGCTGTGATTCTTCCAAGCAGCTCCAGTTCTTTTACTATGCTTTCAGTCCTAGAGGCAAAAAAGAGAGAAAGAAAAAAGAAAGAGTAAACCAGGGTCAGAAGCCAAACCACTGCATCCAAACTTTGACTTCTCCCAAGGTGGAAGAGGAGGAGAAAAAGGATTACTGCTTTATTCTCCCAAGAATGTTGTGGATAACATTTCCAGCCAATAGTTAGATACTCCTTTCATCACAACCCCATCCTCTGAGAAAGTCAGTAACATCCAGGATGGCAAAGTACTGACCAATGCAAAATATTTACAGTCTGCTTGCTAAAAAAAAAGCCAGAAAAAGAAACAGCATTCAAAAAAATCCCAACTCCACAACACCAAACAGTACAGAAGTAGTAACAAAAGTCTGTTTCAATGGCCTTCTGGAACAGTTGTAGTCTCATTAGCTTCTAAGCTCAGGAAGAGTTCCCTAGTTCAGCCTGTACTTATCAATCCCATAACCTTTCCTAGACTATAAACTCTTACACCAGCTTTACCTGATGTCCCAGAAGCGAATTTTCTTATCAAAATGTCCACTCATGACACACTGCTCAGTACATACGATGTCATTGCAGCTAGATCCTGCAAACACTGTTTTGATACCTGAAAAGGACAAACCAACAGTGACACACTGAGATTTATACTGTACAAACTGATGAAAACAGACAGAAAATAATCATTAATCCACACACGTAGTGGCCAC
This sequence comes from Brachypteracias leptosomus, assembly GCA_013401335.1. Classification (NCBI taxonomy): domain Eukaryota; kingdom Metazoa; phylum Chordata; class Aves; order Coraciiformes; family Brachypteraciidae; genus Brachypteracias; species Brachypteracias leptosomus. The sequence continues at coordinate 231,545 of VYZX01015353.1, forward strand.
AGCATCCAAGGAGTGCCACAGGGCAGACACTGTCTTAGAATAATCCTGACTTAAGTCCTTTACAACCTCTCTGCCCTTCTCAATCTCCTTTACTGTGGCTAATATCCCTTTAAATGCTCCCATGACAGCTGCTTTACTTCCACTTGGTATTTAGACAGCTATAATTTGCTACTGTTAAATGACATGAAGCTGTCTCCTTGACCTATGTCTGCGGTCCAGGTATCAAGGTAACCTTGAATCTCCAGTTCTCTCTCAGCACAAACAGGTTTAAGAACCACCAATAGTAGACACTAAGATGTTTCTCCCAAAGAAAAATCTAGATCCCAGCATTTCCCTCATTTGAAACACTGATGATTTTGGTACATTTCCAAGAGACCTTTCTATCCACCTCAGGGTTAAAAACTCTGACCTGGCTCCAAGTTTTTAGTGGAAGACTGAAATACCCACCCCTGGTAAACAAAGAGCACTCACAGAACACAGCTGCTGTTAATGTAATAGCATTACCAGTGCTTCCTGCACACACATGGTTTCTTACTCTTAATTCAGATAAGAAGCAGAAAGAATCCCATTATCTGAGTAACAACAGAAGATAGCATGGCTGCTAGATTTTGCTTTCTCAGACCAGCAAGATCACAGTATGTCAGGGGCTGGAAGGGACCTCCAAAGACCATCTAGTCCAATCCCTCTGCTAGAGCAGGATCACCTAGACCAAGTCACACAGGAACACTCCAGGTGGGCTTTAAACATCTCCAGAGAAAGAGACTCCACAACCTCCCTGGGCAGCCTGGGCCACGCTCTGGCACCCTCACCATGAAGAAGTTTCTTCTCATATTGATGTGGAACCTCCTCTGTTCCAGCTTACACCCATTGCCCCCTTGTCCTATCACTGGATGTCACTGAGAAGAGCCTGGCTCCATCCTCCTGACACTCTCCCTTAATATATTTCTAACCATTAATGAGGTCACCCCTCAGTCTCCTTTTCTCCAAGCTAAAGACCCCCAGCTCCCTCAGCCTTTCCTCACAAGGGAGACATTCCACTCTATCATCTCTGTGGCTCTGTGCTGGACCCTCTGAAGAAGTCCCCTGTCCTTCTTGACCTGAGGGGCCCAAAGAAGCAATAACCTGGCTGATGTCAGACTTCCATTTCCATTCAGTCCAAGCACAGAACACAGAGGACAGACAGAAGTTGGTTTCCTTACAGACTTTGCTGCGGAGGTCCCAGAGCTTCAGGGTCCGGTCGTGGCTCCCCGACACAATGCGCGCGTTGTCCAGCAGGAACTTGGCTGACAGGACCTTGCCACTGTGACCTGTCAGGGTGTGCTGGGGAGGAGAGATTCACATGGTTAAGTTGCACAGTTCCACTCACTCCCTTTCCTCCTACCTTACTACTACTGCTACTTAACAACTCAGACAATCTTAAATCATAATTTGCGTGTCTTTTCTTGAAGAAAAAAATTAATCTTTTATAGTTAAACAAAGATTAACACTGACTAGGGCTGTTAAAATACCACAGAGCTCAGCTGGGAGACACAGCTCACCTCTGGCTGCAGTTTTAGGGACCCTACAAGCTCTTCCTCAGCACCCTCCAGACCTACATGTCATGGACAGGTGACAAGTGCAGCAGAGCTCTCAAGACACTCACCCGTAACCGATTGTCATCAACCGTCCAGATTCTGCTGGCAAAGTCATTTGAAGCTGCTAAGAGGTAAGAGCCCTGTGAACACAAGATGAATTTAAAACTATTTCTGCAAGTCAATATGTAATAAATCATTAAAAATATACTGGTGCTATATAGCCAAGGGAAAAAGAAAAAGAAAACCAATAAACAGTCCATATACCAGTAAGGAAAGCCAGTGTAACAGCTTTCAAAAAGGCTCTGGCTTGTTCTTCTCATCAACACATGACAGTGATCTGTAGAATCAAGACTACAGATAAAAGGAATAACAAGAACCAGGCCAGAAAGGATATTCTCTTTTCCCTCTGCTGCAGTGAGGAAGCAGGTTCTAATTTACTCTTATTTATTGTGAGGTTTTTTCCTTTCTTTTTTTTTCCAGCATCATCTACCCCTACTGCTTTGACAGGCCTCAGAATGCAATTAACCCAATTCTTGCCATTTTCATTACAATTCTAATATCTTAGTTTAAGATGCAAAAAAAAATAATTTGTATAAGGAGGGATAAATTGACTTGTTCATGGCTTTAGGCTTAGGGTTCTTCCAAGTCATTCATGATGGAGAGTGGACACCACAAGCTTCCTGCTTGCACTCCTGTCCATCTCAAAAGACTTTCCTGAATCCTCAAAGCCCATCAGCATCTCACCTCTGGCTGTTCTCACCTCACATGTGTTCAAGCAGCTTGCCAAAATCAGAACTAGTTTCTCCTGCACATTAACAGTGCCAGCAAACATCTAATGAGCTGCTCAGCGTCCAAAGGAAGGATCCTTTTGGGTGTGTACCAATAAAGTGTAGCACACAGCACCACCAAAAGGAAGCTATTATGTCAGCTTTGGTCTGTGCAGTAAATTATGGTGTTAGGGAAGAGGTCTCAGCAGAAAAGTCAGATCACATGTCCTGTTACAACAATCCAAGACCCCAAACTCCTTCAAGTAAGACTGTTGGATGCTGATCCCAGTCATGTCCCTGATGCTCCAGGTTAACATGAGCTGAACACATCCCAAGCTGTCAGCAAACCCTCTGCCAGCCACACCATTGCTGTGCTGTGACTGGGGAGAAACTGCTGGGAGAACAGGTCATGGAAGTGCAGGCCTTGGGATAATCAGACCTTTTACTGGTCATCACAGACCTCAGCAGAGCACTGATGGAAATAAACTCCACAGAAATAAAGCCTCAGTGTATTTACTTCTTTTGTGCAGCTTTAGCAGGAAGCTGAAGACAAATTTCTTACTTCAGACAAGGCCTAGTGGATTTTGTTGTCATTTTCATAGAATGTTTCAGGTTGTAAGGGACCTCTAGAGATCATCTTATCCAAAGACAAGATATTTTGATATGATATTTTATCATAATAGCCCATAGCAGCCAATGTCAGAGCTGCACATCACCTGAATTGTAAAGCAAAGATGAGAAATACAGACCACAGCATATCAAATAAAAACCTTTTGTACAATCTAACTACTTGCAGTTACTCTCATGAGTATTTTTAACTCATTTCTTGGGTAACTCTTCACAATCTAACTACTTGCAGTTACTCTCATGAGTATTTTAATTCATTTCTTGGGTAACTCTTCACAATTTAACTACTTGCAGTTATTCTGAGTATTTTAACTCATTTCTTGGGTAACTCTTCAAAGCATTAGAATGGAAATTGATAGCACAACTCATTTATTGCTAGACACTGCAGATACTCACAGCACTATCAAATTCTATGCTTGTAATCCCAGCGTTGCTACCAGAGAGGGAACCTTTGGGCTCACATCTGTCTGCACAGAGAAAGACAAACAGGACTTGAGCAGTGGATTAGAACAGCACCTGTCAAAGTGAACTATGAGCTTGTTCAGCATCCCATCATACCCCAAAGGAAAAAAAATTTACCTCCCAAGACTTCCCACAGCTTAACCCTCCGGTCCATGCCTCCTGTTGCTAGTAACCGGGAGCCAGGGCTGAACTGCACTGCATTCACCTCCCCATCATGTGCATCCTGAGGAGTGGGAGGAACAGAACCCAAAATGGGATTAGCACAGCCCCAAAACCCCCCAGATTAGCAAGCTATACAACTTCAAGGTTATACAGAACCACAGCTCTAGATCTTTCAGCAGTATACAAGAAACCAAGCCACAGACTGAAGCTCTGCTATGGTTGATGGTGTTCAAACAGAGCAGAAAGGCTGATCCTTATCTAAAAGCAAAAGCACATACAGAAAAACACAAGATTCAACAGAGATAATCAACTGCCAGAAGCCTTACAATGGAAGGCAGTAAGTTTAGGCTGTATATGGGAAGGCTTTTAAGTTATACCACAAAAAATGAGGAAAGGGCAGGAGAGAAACCAGTAACAGGTGATATGCTGTAGGAGGAAACTAACTTTTCATTGCTCCATCTAGAGACATGATCCAATCAGTTCATGCAACCACAGAACACTCAAGTCAGGCTTGAATGAGGAAAGTCTGCTAGAAAACAGCAGATTAACTGCATTCATTTAGTGTACTGGTGAGAACACCACTTCATACTGGTGATTAAGTCATCCCAGCACTGTTGTGACAGTGCCTTGAGACCTTGGGCTTAAGCTGTGGGTCCTACCTGTGCCCCAGCTTCCTCACACCATGATTTGAAGCTTGAGTTGCCCACTTAGCAGTGACTCTTCACCTTGTAAAACCTATGAGAATTTTAAGATTCCTTCCTTTCCCTTCCCCTGCTAATTTCTGCTTATTTCTTATACTACCTACCCACACAGTATTAGTACCACATTCTTAATTGGCTGCATTCCTTTTTAAGGGATTTCAGTAACTGCTCTTTCAAAATCCAGTTTTTTGGGCAACTCATTTTTTTCTGAAACTCAGGTCTGCCAGCTCATATTTAGGGGTCATCACACTTCAAATCTGTTCTTTCTACAAGTGGAGAAGAACCATTCAGAGCAGAACTGGTCAAAGGTCTTGCCTAGAAGCTATGCCCAAGAATGAGGGCTGAAGTGACCACCTTCTCCACCTTCCCAAGCCTGTTCTACTCATTTCTCCAGGAGCAAGCCTGGTCTACTCCCTGTATCCAAACTTCTGGCACAGAGTCCTTGCATTCATTCCTGGAATGCTCTGCTGGACCTAGACATGTCCTCACACTCCACCTGGGCTCCAAGCACAGGAGCTAAAGCAGAACACAGATCAACTCCTGAAGGAAAATACAGATTCCTCTTCTGATGTTCCCTATTCAAGCCAGCTCACTTAAGTGAGAACAGGGTCATAACTCAAGGTAACATTGCTCCTCTCTCCACCCATGACAGCCACTAGAGAAGATGGTAACAGGGCAAGCTGGGAATGCACAAGTCTCCCTGCTGCAGTCAGACACTCTGATATCCTGGATAAAAAATATAAGTCAATTCATATCCATGAAATACCCATATCCAGGACTGAGGTGCCTGAGAAAGCTCAAGAGGGACATTAAAACAACTGCATTACAGGACAATTTACACCAATCTTTCATTCAGAAGGCAAAGCCCTTCACAGAAATTTAAGTTTGGCCTTTTGTGAGGCTAAAGCAACACATAAAGGAGGTCTCAGATTGAAAACTTTAGATCACACACAACAAATGAAGACACTCCACTACCACAAGCTCCTCTCAACAGGTTCTGTTGGATGACATTCAGTGCCACAACTCCTTTCACTGTGGAGAACTGGAACTGAATCAATCCCAAACTGTCAGCAATCCCTTTCTCAATCATAGCTCTACTACAGCATGACAGAACAGGGACTGCTGGGAGCCAGGAGGGTAATGGAGTGTAATTCCCTGTGCCCTCAGACCTTTTACTAGTCATCACTGACCTCAGCAAGACATACAAAGCAGGCTGGCTCTGGGAAGCATTTGGGAAGAACTAAGTGGGGTGAACTATGCTACTAAATCAAGAGTTCTGTCTGGTTTGGCAGTTTTAATCAAGTTTCAGGAGATCAGTCCCCACACTGACAGGGTTCACTTCCTCCAGAGATAGTAAGATGGATGGTGAAGCAGAGAATCCCTTCTGTACTTACAAAGACACATATGGCAGTAGTGGGCACTCTCACTTCCTTACTGGCACCTGCATGTGGCTCCACATTGTCCTGGGGAGCAGGGAAGGAGGACAAAGAACGTCTCCTGAGATGAAACAGAGCAGAAATATTTTAAAACAAGAAGTGAACACTGTTTTGAGTTCATCCAGATCTGTACCTCTCTCTTAACTATGCTGTACAGCAACTAAGGGATAGTTTTTAAGCTTTCTTTTATCCCATCTTGAAAAATTTACATTTGTCATATGATACTACATCAACTTGTGGCTTTAGGTATTTCATAGTATGCCAGGTAAGTCACCTGAACTGATTTCTGACCTCATTTTGGAGCACTCTGGGTTTTTTCTGACTAGGAAAGAGAAACACAGGAATGACTGCAGCTGAGTCTAGCTGGAGAGACTGCAGCTCCTTCATGATATCTAGGGAGACTCAACACCACTGCAGCACTACAGCCCAGGCAGCAAAATGCTCCACTCTAAAGCTTGAGCTGCACCATTTAGGCAAAGACTATCCACTTAATGCAGAGCTCCACTTAGGACTGGCTGCACTCTTAATGCAGAGCTCCACTTAGGACTGGCTGCACTCTGGATACTAAGCACAGAACCCAACTTATTTTAAATAATCCTATTAGAGAAGCAAAGGGCAGTGGAAAGCAAGAGCAAACCTCATGTATTCTCTCCACAGAGGGGCTCATTGTCTCTCTCTACCCATAGGCAGTTTCAACACCTGAAATCTAGTCAGGATAATGCAGCTGGGTTCCATGTTACTTCAACAGAACACATTCACATGCTGGACTAAGAGTGGATAATATGTTTTCACCTGGCAGCATCAGAAGATTGATGTCCCAAAAGGGGAGACTCAGACAGACTGGAGGGAAAGGTCAGAGGTCAGCACACGGCAAGATGGAAGAAACAGGAAGTTGAGGAGAACAAAAAAGAAAAAAAAAGAAAGGCAGAAGCTAGAAGAAAGGCTGAATTTATTTGTTTGTATTCCCTGCATCACCAAGATCTTGGTGTAGCTTGAAACCAATATACAAAACAAAGAGGTGGAAGTGTTCTAACCTACCCAAAGATATTAGTGATAGAGTCCAGAAGGCCTCCAGCTGGCTGGGAGAGTCGCTTACTGAAGGAGGGGAGGACAGGTTTAGACCTGGTGAAGAGCTTCTCCACACAAAGATCAATACAAGCACATTTCATAGCAACAAGTATCTCCACAGACTTCCCCCACCCCAACCCAGCAGGCCCAGTCCAAAGACAGAGAACACCAAGAGCAGGCATCAGTTCAGGAGTCACCAGTAACTCCAACTCAGAACAGGATTTGGGAGTGAAGTTTCTTCAATATCCCTCAACCTCCACCCTCTGAGTTACTGGTTTTAGACAGAACAGTCTGCCAAGCCTGGAGTTTCACCCAAATTAATCTGTGCTCTCAGGTAACTACCTCTTAATTACCACTCACTGCTACTGTAGAAGAAAAAAATGTGTTTAATCTAGGTGAAGAATCTTTTCAGCATTTCAGCTAAATCTATCTGCAAAGTCACATTGATATCTTGTATAGTAACAGAGGCCTAACACAACAGACACTGTAATACCCATGTTATTGTCTATTTTGTTCTTAAACTGTTAAGATTAAACACAGATTTTTCAGACAGTAGAGTCATTTAGTTAAAACAGCAGAGGAAAACCAGCATATCTAAGGTATGGTAGCAGAAAACACAGCACAAGAGCTTCATACTGCTCTGGGAGAAGTACTGTGAAAACCCTAAGAAACATCCCCAGCATTGCCCCAACTCTCTTACACCCCTTGTTATCCTTCAAAGACATGGTACAAAAATCTCTGCTCTACAAACCTGGATGTTCTGCTGATGTTTCTCACTGGGGATGTCTCCTCAGCTGTGTCAGAGGTCTCATCTGCCAGCACCTCGATATCATCATCCCTGCTGAGGTGAGAGAAGACACTTCCTTTTCAGTCAGCCAGAGCTGAATGATCTAGATTATAGATAATTCTAAAATTATTTAGCTGCAGTAACATGTATGGAGCTCCAGACAACACAAACACTGATCTGTCACTGCCAGAGACACTACACTCAACACACAAGGTCTGAACACAAGGACATGCAGCAGCTACAATTAATTTCTTTATTTCCAGCTGCCAGTTACACTCTTGACTGACAACAGGGTTGGATTTTCCTCCCATACTTATGTTCACTTTCCAGATTCTCTTTACTACTGGTATTATATTTCAGCTTGCACCACTACTTATGTGCTTACTTACTTACAATGACCTATCACAGCTAAGACTTTGCTACAGAGGGAATTATATTTGCTGGAACTGTCACAGAACAGCAAAAACCTAAGTTATTGCAGCCCTAAATACAGGTGATATCCTATTTTCACAGCACCTTTTTTTTTGCTGTTCCAAAACAAGGCAGTATTAAAAAAAGCACAAGAGTTTGAATTTTCCTTCACACCAAAACCATCCTGATACATCCTATACTGTTGAGTACAAGGGATGTTTTGATTCACTTCATTCAACTGTTGGTGTACAACTGAGAAGTGTGAGGTTAATACATACACCACAAATTAATCCAGCTCAACTACTCAGCTCATGCTAAAAGGTTTTTCCCCATTAGTCATCATGGGCTCTGACAGACTAATATTTTTTCCTTCAACAATGATTTTTCCTCCACTGCAAACTCATTTTAAACACATCATCAACCTGATGCCATTTGACTGAACAGGAAGTTTAAATTCAGCATTTAAATAGGAATAAACATCAAGGAGCAGGTTGATATTTCAATAAAACACTATCAAGTTCTGCTGGTATTTCTTTTATAAAATTGAAAGTGTGAGCTATTAAAACTAAGTAGCAAAAGAACTTTCCATGTTAACTTAGTGTATTTATCTGAATATAAACATCAGGACAAACACTCCTTAAAATGCTGTAATTTTCCCCTTGTAAGCAGCACATTTATACAATATAAACCTGCTAAAATTACAAAATCAAGAAGGAACCAAAAACATCTGTGAAGTAAAGTTTGAGTAATTTACAGAAACAATTATTTTCTAGATTTTTTTTTAAACAAGCTTCTTTTTCACCTCTTCTTGTCTCATATAACATTATTTATGAAACACTGAGACCATCCCCACCACAAAGGATGTAAAATATTCAAGCTGCTGTGCTACAGCTACCTCTGAGGTGGCTCTAAGATCAGGTCTTGCTTTGGGTAATGGAGAGGAAGCAGCTTAGTAGGGAAGGTTGCCACATATTCCATGTGCATTTCCCCTCTCAGTTCAACATCATTTATTGAAGAGTTGAATTTTCTGAGATATTCCATGTGCATTTACACAAATTAATGTGGACAAAAGGGATGTCACTGTTCTTATGAGCTAGGAAGACTGTCCAGGGGCCTGTGACACAGAGGTCAGCAGTAATCTTGTCATGGAGAGTTACACCTCAGTAAGTTAAGGGGATGGAAGCATTTCAATATTTCTTTTTAAAAAAAGCAGCCCAACAAATTGTGCTAATTGAGCTGTATTGCTAATTGCAATTGCAATTTTCCTTCCAAATGCTACAAGCTCTCTCTTACTCCCCTTCCTACCTACCCCTGACTTGTGTGGGCCTCTTCCAGAGCAGATGCACTGCTCTCCATGCAGCACAGAGACCCAACATCACTGCATGATGCTAATAGATGAAGAAAAACCCTGCAGGCTGCCCTGACACCTCTCAGCAGCTTCCAGTAACAATGCAGCAGGTGGAGTTCTCCTGGATTGGGCTGACACAAGTGCCAATATCTTATCAACCTGGTGCCAAGCACCTACACCACCAACTGCCCACTTGAGTCAGCTGATTAAATACCACCCAGTGGTAAATATAGCAGTGAAAAGAGCAAGAGACTGGACATATTTCCCTCTGGCTTTCCAGGAAAAGTAACTCCACATGCATCTATTTTGTCCTAGTGTGGAAGTGATCAATCTATTTTCACCCACCTTCACTCAGCACTTGTTCCTACAGGAAATCCTTGAACACACTTGTAGTCTAACACTTAAAGCAATATATTATTTCATGATTGGAGACTTATTTGAAGACTAAAGGCACTAACACATGTTTTTATGCTGAGATTAATAATATATGTTCACTGTATGAACCACTCTCAGGACTTTTAGTCCATCTATTTTTAGTCATAAGAGAGCTCCTTCTTCTGGAAGTTCAAGTAGGGAGAGTCAGTGTCTATTTTTGACTTCACACCAAAGTTTAAACACTCCTCTACATCACCCAAATTTAGAAATAACAAAGACACCATTCCTCACACATCTGCACAGATCTGAAGTGATGAAGGTGGCTCTAGAAATCAAGACTCTTACGGTTCAACAGGCAGGGGCTCCTTGGCAGCTTCTGCCAGCTCCTTCTGCAGCCTGGCTTGGCGTCTCCTGATCAAAAAAACAGGGTTATTTTAAAAGCTTCCTTAATCCCATTCCAAAGGTTACCCTGCATAGTTTTGACTGGCTTCCTAAGATCCTAAAATCAGACCACTGCTGTATTTTCTATCCTGGTTTTCAGGAGTGGGTGCAGGAGAGGCAGATTTCTTACTGGGAATAGCAAATCCAGTGAGGCAATAAAGCAAAGTTTATCTATGGCCCTTTATGATCTATATGAACACGGAGTGCAAGAACTTGCAAAAATAATGATTATGTTAGTAAAGAGAACAGAAAACTGCCAAGTACTATGAGATCTGTATTAGAGCACTTAGTCTCCAGGTATTGTTAGCTGGCAAGAAAGCTGGAGCAATTTAAAATAAGAAAAATATTTTCCCTTTGCAAAATAACAATGCACAAATTTATTTTTGCAAGTTACACCCAGCTCAGACTCATGGCAGCTGCTCCTTTCAGTGGAATGCAAAAATCATTTAAGTTAAGTCAGAAAAGGATAAAACTAGGAGTAGTATTAAGATGCAAAATGAACAAGAGAAGTCCAAATCTAATACCAGCAAAAAAAAAAATCCAATTTCTATCTGATTTCTGATCTTCAGGCCAGTTAAATGTTGCTCAAGAAACAAAAGAACATGTTTTTTTCATTTAAAGACAGGAATGTTTTCACAAAGCATCAGTCTGTGCTGGCCAGAAGAAGGGACACAAAGTTCTGGGCTCTCATTGTGCTGGGCAAGAACACAGGGATCAAAACTCAATCTGGTTTTATCCTATGCACTGAGAAGTATTCAAAATATCTTGGGAGGTGGTTTATCAAACAGAGATCCTCAGTCTCACCTTGAATCCTTCTCATTTTCTGCATTCAAACGATTGGCTTCTTGTGCTTTCTCTGCCATCCAGCGTGAGACCAGCTCCTGGTTGTCCTCAGTAGTCTTCCTCAGTTTCTCCTCCAAGGCATTGAAGGTGATCTGGAGAGCATCATACTCATCTTTCAGTGTCTGGTTAGCTCTCTCCAGATCCTGCAGCTTGCTACGCAGTTCCTGGCACTCTGTCTCCAGTTCAGAGATCTTCTGTAAATACTCTGCAATCCTGGAATGGCAACAAAACAGACAAAACAATGAGGTTTGGGCCCTAGACCATCATCTTTCTGCTATTTCTACAATGCCTAACAAAGGAATTTTTAGCCCATGGCTAAGACTCCTAGAGAATATTTTAACATCAATAAGTAACTCAACCAGAAGTCTGGGTCTCATACCAAGCACAGTTTCTACTCACTTTGCTTCATTCATCTGCATCTCTTTGTCCTTCTGCTGCATTTGGTTATTCAGATCAATCACAGACTGGGCCAGCTAAGGAGAGGAGAAAATGAGGTTACAAAATGCAGGGAAGCCAGCTGGGTAACACATACAGGGCAGCAACCAGGGAGAGAACAGATCAGTCTAACATTACAAGCACAGTTTTCTATGCAGATCTGTTCACTGCCCCATCACAGGGGTCATTAAATCAGGGAATCCACTTTCAAAAATGAGATGTCAAAAAATTACTGTCCTTTGATATCTCCCTCCCCTCAAAAAGTTTCTTTAATAGTCACAAACAGAATGAATATTAGGAAGAAATTTTATGTTTTAAAGTCGTGGAAAAATCAACATAGAAACCAAAATTGGCAAGTGAGTAACCAGCAAATGAATAGTAACAACCAAGCAACAAATCTCCCTGTCACAGTCAGGACAGCCATTAGAGAACACAGGGAGCTCACATATTGCAAACACAGGGTTCATGAGGAGTGTCCCCACAGAAAGTTGTGGGGAGAATCTCTGCAGTGCACAGGAAAGAGGGGCAGGGAGCAGCAAGGCCCTCAGCAGGCAGAGCCCTGGCTGCCCAGGCAGATGGAAGACTGGATATATGGCTGAGGACACCAAGTCTGGGGAAAAACCAGAGTTTTCAGTGTATAGCTCCTGTAGAAATGTGTCTCCTCTCTGGAAAGCTCAGAGTGACTGACACTGGAGCCTGTCCACAACTCGTGAGGTGTGATCAAAGGGAGCATGATCACATTTTCCAGGTCACACCTTCCCCCAACCATTCTGGTACGAGCTCCTGGACTCACTCAATCCTCTGCTGTGGTTTTTAAAAACCCAACTGTCCTGATGAAGGACATCTTCCTGCCCCTCACAGGAAAAAAAGCAGTTTTTCCTCTCTTCCAGGCCCAAATCTCATTGCTTACAGAACTCCTGGGCTCCCTACTGCATCTGCATGGCAGAACCAGTGCTCCTTTTTCAGCCTAACACCACAGCACTTCCAGCCTTTGTGCTTATTGATTCTGTCTGCTCTTTTATAGCAGTGGTCCTGCAAAGTGAGATAAATGAAACCACACAGAGCCACCTATTCCCTCACTCATTCAAAGCCTTTTCAATGCAGAACCAGTGGTCACACACAGCTCTAAACTGGATCAGTTCCTTCCTCTGTTGATAAATACAGTTAAAATCCTAGAAATTAAGCACTTCTTAAAAATCATGCTATGCCAGCAATGTAAGCTCTTATTTTGAAGAGCAACCATCTCTGGTTTATTTTAATCATCAACATGGGGAGCTTAAAAATGAGGAAATGAGGAAAAAGTGATGAGAAATAAGCTTGGTAAAACTAAGGGCACATTCACCAAGGGAGCTCACAGGACATGAGAGGACTTTCTAACCTCTCCACGTTTCTTGTGCAGCTCTGTCAGCTCCTCCTGATGCTTTATCTTCAGCTGTGCCAGTTCCTGCAGCTGAGCATCATTCCATGTGCCATCATGTCCTGGACTGAGAGAGAGGAGAAGGGATGTCACAAACCAGAACCCAATTGTTCCTGTGCCTTTCTGACAGCCTCAGGACATTGTCTCCCTTGGATCTCCCTCATCAGAGAGACAGGTCACCCAGAACAAACCAAACCACAACTGGCTCTCCCACACTTCTCACCAACCAAAATGCCATCATACAGTACTGGAAAATTAAGTATATTGAGGTCTCAATTCAACTTTTTGTACACTTCTAAAACAGAACCCAAACTCAAATTAAAGGTAAGTAACCTTTGATTCATTTTGCATGAAGACAACTGAGTCTTAAAAGTACATTCTCCAAATTCTGGAAGAATTACAAGTATTTTACCACCTCAAATTAGTTTTGGGGGGAGTTAGAAGACCTTGAAGATGTTAGATACCTGGAGAGAGCATAATATAGGGCATAGAACCAAAAGCCAGGGAACCAAAGGTATATTCCAGGGCCCTTGGGTTTATAGTTCCAGGTGTTCTAAGCCTCTTTTCCATTTCTCCATGTTCCAGCCTTATTGTGTAAAGGTTTTGGGGTGTTCTTTATTGCTTTACAGCACAGCACTACCATGACATAAGGTGGAATTTCTACACACATATCACCCCCCCAAACAGGTATAACTGTAACATTTATCACTCATATCTTTGAAAGCACAGAGACAGTCAGGTTTTTCAAAGCATATACATATCATACAAACAGATTTTGAGCAAGTTAGCAGCAGTATTTTAAATTACAACTTTTAAAAACAATAATTTAATTAATTCTATTCCAGAATATTGTCATATACTAAGGACAGCATCAAAGCTCAGCTCAGTATGTACTTTGAAGAGGCTGTTTCTGTGCATTTCTTCACCATCTACTCCAGCCTCATCTCTGGTGTTCCACTAAAATCAGATTCCCAGATGCACTAAAGATTGTTTCAGACACCTGCAGTCATCAGAAAGCTTTTAAGAACTTTCACATGGGGGTTAACTCCAGCCTGCTGGCCAGATGCTGATATTTTGCCTGAAATTCCTGTCAAATCAGTTGTTCTTTCCTTACTAGTAATAGTACACAGTGGCCTTAACTATACTTACTTGGTTTGTGTCCCAATTTGACACACACATTATATAGCAAAAAGTTTCAGTGGAGGAAGCAATTCCTACAGAAATTAGGAATTCTGAGCTATTTAGCCTGGCTTTTTCTTCAGTTACACCAAGAGCAGAACCCAGCAGCCTTTACTGGTGGGATTTACACACTGGTAGTACACTCAAATGCCAACAGAATAAGCAGCATGACCCCTGCCTGCAGCACTAGGGTGTTATTCCCAAGTTAGAGAGGAAGTTTCCTGAAAAAAAGCTGTCAAAAGCAGGGAGAAAACACATTCTTTTTAGCATATGGTGCTTATTTAAGACTGACACTTCACAACTATGATTTTCTTCATTCCCCTCTTCTAGGTGGTAACACAGATTAAAAGACACTAAGGCACCAGTTTCTTCCTGCACTGAGATGCTTCTAAGATTGGACAATTTTGAGTCATATCATAATCATTACGAACTAACACCAGGCAAACATTATAAGCATTACAAGGCAAAGAGATCAGAAGCTCATTCTGGTCCACCTCCTCTGTGATAAATTCATTTTTGTCCAAAGCTTGGTCAGACCTTTCTGTACTGTGTGCTGCAAACACACTGTAACTGTACCACATCTTTAGAATTCTCCATAATTCAGTTTTAGTTCAACAGATTTCCCCCTTTGTGCTATTCCAAGTTACTGTAATAACCTCAAAGTTTGTGTAATGCACCAAACACTGGTTTAGGTTTTTCAGTCTACGTGACAGAGAGCTGACTGAGAGAAAAGGAATTTGAAATACCTGATCTCATGTCTGCTCTGCATCTCATATTTTTCTGCTTGAAGCTTATCAGCCAGCACTGCATGAAGGTCTGACTTCTCTAGTAGCTTGTTATCTGAAAAGGCAAAAAGGACAATTGAGAAAATAACCAAAAAGCAAAACCAGCTTCCCAACCTCTTCTTCTACCAGCTGAGATCGAGTACCTTTAATTATTCTGACACAAACAAACATTATGAAAGCCTCCACCACATTAGTGTGCACTCCCCTTTGATGTCAGCAGGCTAAGGCAGCACTCAGCTACAACCCCAAGAAGTCCTCATTAATCCAGATGCTGGATGGGGCTGATCTGATGAAAGTTTAATAAACTGCTCAAGTGTATTGGTGCCTGCTAAAGCAGGAGTTCAAAGTTCAAGCTCTTTATAGCCCCTCAAATGATAGCAACAGAGAACTGGTCACATCCATCACTGCACAGTCCTGCTGAGGATTCTCTGCTCCCCCCCATAACTCAGAGCACCCCAGCAATAGGTGACCCTCACTTCCATCTGCTCCTGTCACAGCTGAGGCAGGAGAGAGATGGGCAAGCGAGGGCTGCACAGAAATTAGGTCCCTGAATAGTTCCAAATATTACCAAAGACCATGCACACGGTCAATGGCACCATTGTCCTCAACCCCACAAACATCTGAGTGGGAACTATGCAGACAATTCAGACATTCAATCCCTGTCAACAGCACAAATTCGGTTTAGCCTGTGAGGGAACTAAGAAAAACAGGCAGGTATTTCCTTCAATTGGAAGAAACTCCAAGTCCTCCGAGTTCTAACAAATCTCCCAGTCTCCGGAAAACCACACGAGGCCTCAGGGCTCTTTGACCACCGCGTTTCTCCCATTTTCCAAGGGGAGGGAAGAAGAAAAGCACCTCTCGGCCTCGACCCCGCCGGGGTCCCACTTACACTGCCCGATGATCTCCTCGAAGGCCTGGCGCTGCAGCCGGTCCCGCCGCCGCAGCTCCGCCGCGATGTGCCGCTTCCAGGGGGGAAACCCAGCAGCGCGCAGCCCCGACGCCATCTCCGCGGCGCGGCGGGAAGGAGCAGCGGGGGCGAGCACCACCCGCGGAGGGCGGCAGAGGAGAGCGGGGGTCGGGCAGGAGCGCCGGGAGACGCCGGGAGGCCGGTGCCCGGCCCGCGGCGGGGCGAGCGCGGCGGCGAGAGGAGCCCTCTCAGAGCCGGGGCCGGGCCGGCGCGGCCCNGGCCGCGCTCCGTCAGGGGCCCTCGCCCCTCTGCGGCGCACCGCAACGGCGACAGCGGCTGCCCCGACGCTGCCTGGCGCCGCCCTCCACTCCCTCCGGGCCGCCCGTCCCCGCTACCCTCACACCGCCCTTGTGCCGCACCGGACAGCGCCGCGGCGGGGTCTCAGTGCAAGCGCAGGGTCAGGCTCCACCACAAGGCAAGCAGAACGACACCCTCCTAAAGCGAGGGGGCCTCACGCCGCGCCATTTTGTGCCCTTTCCCAGAGGCACATCCGGGCGCTGCCGCCATCTTGGGAGTGGCGAGCTCCGCCATCCGCCCCGCGCCGCCATCTTAGGAGGGCTCTGCCCTGCAGCGGCGCATGCGCCTGTTCACTCAGGCGGCGATTCCCGTCATGTGACGGTTTTCCGGGGCCGTTCGGAGGGAAGAACTGGGCTCGGACCGAAATAAACACCGATACTGCGGGTAGCGAGGGGAGAACCAGCGTTTCGCCGCCGTCTGGGGCTGCCCCACTCTGCCCGGCGGCCGGTAGCGCCTGCTCCGGGGAGAACCCGCCGCCTGTCATGGTTCCCTGGGGCCTCCTGATACTTACAGGTTTTAAGGGGCTGAAAGGACACTCTTCCAGAAAGCGTGACTCGTACATGAATAGCTTCCCTACAAGAAAAACAAAAAGTTTTGCTATTATGTCACCTGGCAGGTACGTGACGCTTTGATGGTGAGCTAAATGACTGGTGTGGCACTGAGGGCACATTCTGGTGACCAGCCATGAGCCTCCCCAGTTGTCCTGCCATTGCCTTTTAGTTTTAAAGCAAGATTCTTACTGTGAGAGACCATTAAATAGTTACCAAAAGCTCTAGAGGTAGCAGAAAGGGGATGTACTTCATCACCCCAAATAGAGACCTGCAATGCTATTTATTGGGTGGTCTTTGTAGCCTTCCCCCCAACTCCACCACAAGCCCACTCCAGTTCCAGCAGGGTATTGGTTATGAAGCTTTACTGACTTAATGCTGCTGTTCAAGGAGGGCTGTGGTGAAATGAAGTGTGGTTTAGGGGTTTTTTTTTACATAGAAGTACTTTGAAAAATCATATGTGAGCTACAAAGGCAGCTTTCAGTGCTCTAGCACGTCCTGCCCAGCCTCACCAAGAAACCACAGTTGTCTGGTAAATGTAAAAATCCATAACAGCTTTACTGTTAACTGCTTAACTTCTTAAATAATGTGTTAGGTAACCATATTATTCTAATCTAATTTGAAACCGAGCAGGGTTCATAAAGCTTTTTGTCTTGGACTGCCTAAATTGTTCTGTTTTTCTTGTGAGTAAATGAATGAAGATGCAATTATTAAGTGGTAATAGAATAAAATAGATGATTCACTAGATTATTACACTGGAGGAGAGCGTGCTGCTGGCTGAGTTAATAATAGTTCATGCCTGGCTCTGTCTTTTCAAGTACACAATACACAAGGTTATGCACGTTCCCTACAAAACTAATTTGGCCAAGTGTAAGCTCACAGCCTACTTTTTGCTGCTTTACACATCATAAAATCAAATTACACATTTGAAAACGTTAAATTACTTGTAACTGGAAGCTTAAATCCTAATTCCTCAGATATAGTGACTGAACTGCTGAAGGGCAGGGCTCAGAGAAATTCATCCTTTCCAATCTTCTTCTCTACATCCTAATCCTCTGCAGAGAAAGAGGAAACCCAACATAAAGCATGAGAAAAAAGAAGGTAAAAATACAGCAATGCAGGGATTGGATTTGGTTACTCTTCTCCTGAGGCTTTTACCTTGGCCTCAATATTTAATCAGCCCCAAAGTCTCTCACTACCTTTGAACTGCCAACCACCTGCTTGCCTTCAGCCTCTCCAACAAAAGTCCAGCTCCTCTTTGACAGTAGCTTTGCTCACTAAAACTGGGAGAGAAAATAATTGTCCACTATTTCTTGCAGGAAAAAGAATCAGTGTGAGCAGAAATGGCACGGGGAAAAAAAAAAAAAGAAGATAAAAAAGTGTGTCCTCAAGCATTAGATGAATGACTGGAAACACTGTGTATGTTTTAATGCTTACAGTAACTGTTAGACTGTTCCAAGGGAAGGATTTCAATTCACTGCCATCTGTGTATGTTTGAATCTTTGAAAAATCCCACTGTGTTAACCATGTCCACCTTTCTGTAATCTATGACCAGGATATCCTGGTTTTTTTTCACAGTACCTGCTAACAATGCTTTTTCCACTGCAATACAAAGTTCCTCTTTCTTCTTAAATTCAGCTTAAGCTTCTGGCAGCCTTTCCAATAGCACATGCCTGCTCCATGTCATCTTCTGTCATCTTGCTCTCCTTTTATATCAACAACAGTTACAAGAACACATGAGAAAATAGCTCGTTCAGACCCAAAGTGGCTTCTTTCTCTGCTGCTACTGCTGTCACCAAAATCTGCCAATTTGCTCATCAGCCTCGTGCAGGAATAACAATTTAAGACTACTGAGCAATCTCATCATTTTCTGAACATTCATTCTGCAGTGAAAAACTGGAGCTGCAGAGGAAGAGGTACTTGCACCAAGAGGTACAGAAAAGGCATTTAATGATTTACAAATGCTCAGGGAGATGGAGAAGCAGCAATACCTAAATAGTCCAACACTGTGTTAAGTCCATCAGAAAGTGTCACTTGAGACAAAAGCTGCTGTCTCTGTTTAAAAAGGATTTCACTCAGAGTCTTTGTGCCTGCTCTTTGGAAGGTGCTCTCTGTTTTGTGATATCTCTGTCAGGCTGAATCCATTTCTGCTCCTGAGGACACCTCCACTCTAACACCCCAAGCAGCTGCAACTTGTGCTGTTGAGCAGTGATAAATGTAAGATAACTACCCCAGGGAGGAGCTGAGCAGCTGGATGCAGAAAGGGCTGTAGGAAAGGACCTGGTGGTTCATCAGTTGGACACCAGTCAGCACCAACATATTATCACAAAAAAGGCAAACCTCATCCCAGAGAGAAATGATCCTTCCTCTTTGCCAGAGCAAGGCTTTGCTGGAGATGTGTCCAGCTTTAGCCAGCACATTTTGAGAAAGATTGAGAGTGTCTAAGTAGCCCAGCAGAGATGGCCAAAGTCTATAGAATTGATCCATAGGAAAGATTTGGGCAGCTGGGGTTGTTTCCTCTAAAGAGGAGAGCATGAGAGCTGTGTGTAAATATGGTGTGTCCAAAAACTAAGCCAGGACCCTGATCTGCTTGTTCATGGGGGACAGGACTAGACTAAAAGGGCTCCAAGCCCACCAAAAAATCCCAGTGTAGATGAGGAAGGGTTGATAAGGGTAGTGAAGCTCTGAAACAGGCTGCTTGAGGAGGATGAGGAGCTCCCACACTGGAAGTGCATAAATCCAGTTAAAACATCCCTCTGTGAGGATTTCTGTAATTTACCTTTGCTGCTATGGTGAATGGATTCCATGGGGCCCTTCAGGAGCTCTTCCAGCCTAATTGGTCAGAGATTCTGTGCTGAGATGCCCATGTTGTGATTGACACCCCAGTGATGAAATAGATCCTGGCTCAAAGGTGAGTGGAAGAGTTTCTGAGGTGAAATCTCCCTTTCTACCCACTGAGGTCAGGCTGAAGCTTTGGTGCTTGGATTTAGTTACTTCCCTCACTGCTTTCTGACCTAGAACCTGAAATGTTCATTTTCTGGGAAGATAATGATCACTAGTGTCCTTCCCAAGTTAAACTCAAAGCTCCATTTTCAAATTAGGCTTCATTTTGGATTTTCCAGTTTACATTTGAAAAGAGGGAACATTTCCCACATCTGGTGGTGCTTACAAGCTATAATTGTGAAGATACAAATTGCTGCAAAGCACAGAGCAGAGATAATTTCTGTGCTAAGGCTTCATCTTTGCAAAGGTCTCTTGCTTCTTTTCCAGTGTCTTTGCTTCTCTTTCCTTCTTCCCTTTTCTGGGTCGACCTGTTTCTATTGGAGACAGTTTTTACCCATCTCCTCTCCTGGCTTTTCTGCAGCCTTTTTGGTCATTGCTGAACCCCATCTCCTTCATGGATTCTCATCCATTTTTTCCTTCCTGAGCCCACCATTTACTAGCCTGTCATGTGCCATCTTTATCTCTATTAATTATTATATAATCTAATGCTTTATGATATCAGAGATTAATTTATTCTCTATGTAATCTAGTCCAGATCTTGGAAAAAAATACAATAAAGTGTTAATAACTGTAACATGTATCAGATTACCATCCCTGGCACAGAATGGTTCTATTTAAATAGAATCACAGGAGCACAGAATAGTTGAGGCTGGATGGACCTCTGGAGATCATCTAGTCCAACCCCCAAAGATGATCTGTAAATAAAATTAATCAAAGAGGATAATGGTAATGAACTGAGAACATAAGTTCAGGGGAATTTGGTGATGCATAATGATGTGAAGTATTATCTCATTATGCATCAGAAAACTACAGCAAATTACAGCAGGTAAAAAAAATCTCTCTTCTATCAACCTGGGATTCAACTGTGAGATAATTTCTGAGACATCAAAAGTTTTAACACAAATGCAATCCTAAAATACTTATTAAGAGCCATGTTTGAAACAACATCATGAGCACACTGTGGAATTAAAAAGATCTTTTTCCTGTGAATATAAACCTGATATTTGCATCTCTAGAGAGAAAGAACATCCTGTACCTCTACACCTTTCCTGCACTAGGGAGATCTGGCACCTTGAAATGACTCTTTGGATTCTGTAGCACTTGCACAGTGAGGCAGCTCCTTCCATAGGCTCTTGTAGGAGCACTGGTGACTGCAGCACCTCTTGGGTGCAGAGGTGAGCAACTATGAGACACATTTTCAGCTGTTAGAAAATAGGGAAAGTCATTGACTCCTTCATTAAATATTTCAGCATCAACAAACCAAGCATCAAGCAGATGCAGCTGACACCAAACTGTCACTTGTCACTGCAGATCAAGAGGAGCCTTCACCACCACCTCAACTTTGCACAGTCCACCTGATTTATGTTCTCATCAGGAGATACAAGTAAGTGTAGGGATGGGGTCTCTTTAGCAAATGTGTGAATTTCTCTCAGGCAGAGATTATGGAAATACAAAGAATTTGAATATTGTGCATTTCCAACCAATCTGTTGCCATCTGAAGCCATTAGTTAGGAGATGTGTGGGAATTGCCCTGGTTCCCCTTGGTCAGTTAGTCCTGACACCACAGTTTGATCATACAAAAATATCAGAGCCTTGAAAATGTTATTACAATTAGGAGCTTTGTCAGGGGAGGGGATCAATTAGTTTTTGGATGATACATCCCTTCAGTCACAGTATGGACTAATTTAACTGTGAACAGAAAAATGTGGTAACAATTTCAGCAAAACTTCCTTTTAAAAACAGATGGGAGGATAGTGACTAAATGATTTGATTTAAGCTGTATAGAAAGAAAGCTTGGCCCCAACAGACCAGAGGTCTATGCAATGTCATTTCTAAACATCAAAATTACCCCCTTGCTATTTCAGAGTGATGAATTAATCTTCACTTGGCCTTTTCCCTTCTATTTTTCCTCCTCCTCGAGCCATTTTCTGCCAAACCTTTAGCAGGAAGGACACATATGACCTGCTACAACATTTTACAGAAAGCTTTAACAGGGCTAGTGATAGTTTTACAGCTGAGAGGAGAAGTAAGCTGGTGATACATGCATCAGGTGCAGGCAGGAAACAGGATTTTAAAAACTTACTGTGTTCTACAACATGACATCCTCTAGCTGGGAGCTTAAAGCCTTTTTGGCAGCTGGGTCTCCATGGCAATAAGTACACTAAGGCTGCAGTTATTTTAAGAACTTAAAGGGCGCCGGAAGGTTTCACATCTGGGGAAAATCACTCAGGTTTTGGACAATGCAAACCCTTCACTTCATCCTGCCTGTAGTAACTTCATTGGGAAATAACAGAGATGGCAGAAAAATGTGCCTGGTTGGGCAAGAGAGGAGAAAGCAGCAGCTTGTGTTCAGTTCTGGTTTAGGACATAGGCAGAGATCATCTTAAAGCTTCATGACAGAAAATAAAAATGCAAAAAAAAAACCCCAACATAAGCACAAGACTAATTTGTTAAATTCAGTTTTCTAATATTCACATCTGGGAAGCTCCCACAGTTGATGTTACCAACTCTACCATCTAAAGGTACAGCTGGTGGTCCCATAAAGACAAGTATTGTGCAGTGTCCCACTACTTTCTGGTACCAGCCCATTGCAGCACTCCCAATTAGCTGAACATTTTTTTTGCAAGCAGCTATACTTGTTTTATATCACACTTTTATTCTGCAAACTTTGGGGAATATACTTTCTTTTCTAGTCAGTAGATAAACACCAGCATCACAGAAAACCTGATCCTGTCTCCTTCCTGAGAAATTAAAACTTTTTGTGGCAAGCCTGTCACATTTCTCTGGACAGACATGGACACACCACAGAATTAGTAGGAACTGGTCTAACTCTCCACGCTGGACAGAAAGCTCACCTGCACCAGGAAGGTTTCACTCTGTGGCTACACAAGTTCTTCCAGAAGCTGGAGTAGAAAAGTGCAGCACCCCCAGGGCCAGGGAGATACCAGAGCTGGTGAATTATGGGGATTACACAGGGAGGGTTCTGTTGAATAAAGCAAGAGGAATGTCAGCTCATGACCTGTCTTGCTGACTGGTAGAGACCCAAGTGTTTCAGTGATGATACCTTGAAACCCCAACCTGTGTGGCAGGTTAGAAAGAGAGCTTAAAAACCTTCTTTGTAAAAGTGGGAGGTGGGAGGGGTTGGGACTAGATGATCTTTAAGGTCCCTTCCAACCCTGATGATTCTATGATTTCTACTTTACAGGTTGTCCTCTTCCACATATTCTCACAAGCCAATGCTTGGCCTCCTCCAGTAAAATTCCTGTACATTTTTCTACTCATACAAGTAGTAACCACACCTGCTAACAGGGGTAGAATTTTTAAACCACAACGGATCTGTGCACACAAACAAACACCTCCTCAGTCACAATATCATAGCAGCATCGGGGCATCTTCCCTGTTGGTGCCTTTGGGGTTTCTTCTGGGCAGGAGCTGCTGTCACTGGTGGAGCTGGTGCAACATGTGGCAGGCAGTTGTGAATTCTCAGCAAAGACTGATCATAAAGGGGACTATTTTATTAAAGTAATCAGTGTGGACACAAGAGCAACACTTAAGGCACAACCAGGCCTAGCCCAGTTGTAACCACGCATTAAAAACAGGAAATAACAGAAATTAGAAGTGTGTTAACGTTATCCACCCTCAGTCCATGAACAAAACTGTACAGTAAGGTCAGCATGAATCTATTCAGAATGCTACAAAACCAGCTGGCCAGTGTCCTTCAAAAGCAGAGTGCTTGCTGTCAGCCAGGCTGGGATGACTGCTGGCCATCCCTTGGGGCAGCTGTGCTCCCAGGCTGCCCATGGACCCTGCCTCTTCTCCCATGTCTGCACGTAGTTCTGGTGTCCCCCTTGGTTTGTTAGGGGGACAAAAGCACTACCTGCTGGAATAAAAAAAGAGCTGCAGTGCCAAGGGCCAGCCCTCACACTCTGCATGGATAATGCATGTACACAGAGGGAACATCTCCCTGGACAGTGTGTGACATTCATCAGTAGCTGTTAGTTGGATTCTCTTCCCACCCTCCCCTGACTCCTTGCTCAGTGGACAGGAGATGCTTTTGGAGCTGTACCGCTTTCAAAACGCTTTCTGATCACTTAGTTCTGCAACACAAAATTAAATGTTGGCTTTGGTAGAAAGGGGGTTCTTTAAATACCCCCCTTCCACCTCCCAGTCCTTATCCCGTACCTTCCTCTTCTTCAGAACGTTCACTAATGCATGTACTTAACCACCTGCCTCTTAGTAGAAGTACCAAAGTGACACTGCAAAAGGCTGGCTTGCATTTGGTGGTGTGGTCCTGGCTCTTGTTCTTCTGAGCAACACAGGAGAAACTTCTCGGCTAGGACATTTTCATAACCATAGAGAGGAATACACTCTCAAAACCAAAAATCTCCAGTCTTTTTAGAACCAGACTAGAGGACATCACTGTGAGCAAAGCAGTCATCTCCATCCTTCTTCCCATCAGGATTCCTCCTAGGGTGCCATCTGCTGTGTCCTTTTCACTGTAGAGACAAGAGAAGACATCAGCTTATCTGTTGTCAATTTTAAATGGAGAATGAAAAAAGAAACAGCCCTATAGCTTGCTCAAGGGGGCTCTATTTTTCTCCCACACCCATTTACTAAGACCTCCCCTACTTCTTCTCATCCAGTTCATGATGCTCTGGGAAAAAAAACCACCAACCAACTAACAAAACAAACCCCAGCCTGTAAAGTAGATGTATGATTATTTCTGTCAAGGGCTCAGTGTGTTTTTGGACACTTGGTAAGTGTTTCCCATAGATAACTACTTTTAATTATCTTTTTGTTAATGACAGCAAAGCAAACCTGTAGCTTTGTGCTGTCAGGCCGAGATTGGACATTCTCAGAAACAATGCACCAAAGTAGCCGACTATTTGCATTCCTCTTCTGGCCATCAAACATCAACAGTCCAGAAGAAGTTAAAACTTCATGCAAAGCTATGGCTGTGGTCTACAACATGACATCTTCTAAAGCACTATTGCTCTAAGATACTCCCTTGCAGCCCCTGCTCTGCCACCTCTGTAGGTTTGTGGGTTAGGAACCACCGAGGGCTTAAGCCAGTGCTACTCCAGGAGTATCCTGCTGTGACACCCCAGCCTAACAAAACTTATCCCCCCAGTGACCCACCGGTGTCGTCGTCCTGCCAACTGGTCCCTCCTCTGTCCGATGCTTCCCCGCGTGGGGCAGCTCTGAACTGTCCCGATAGTCCCGGCCCTTGGAGTTCTGCATGTCCAGCACTGCCCGGCTCTTGGAGGGGAGGGGTGGCTTGTTTTGCTGTCCCTGGATGCTTGGGCTGACCTCAGACCTCAGTGGCTTGACCAGTTTTTTGAGAGGTGCTGAGTTTTCTGATGGTGCAGCCATCTTTGGTTTGCCCTGAGTCTTTTCACCCGTGTTCTTCTCTTCAGCTTGGCCGGAGCAGGTGTAGGAGCGAAACCGCTGCGTGGGCACCAGGAAAGGTGGGGAGGGTTGTTTGCCAGAGCTCTTGCTGCTCTCAGGCTCCTGGGGCTTTGGGAGGTGACAGCCCTGCTCAGGCAGTGGCTGCTCTTTTCTCAAGGCTTTGGGGTAGTCCTGCTCTTTCTTTGGTACCACCTTGCCCATGGAGGCCATAGAACCATACAGTGGGTTTTCAAACATCTCTGGCTTTTGCTGCCCCTCCTCCTGAAGCAAAGGCTCTGCCGTGGGTTTCCCCAGCTCAGGTGGCCTACAGGGCAAAAAGGAGACTTGTAAAGAGCAGGGAATAGAGTGGTTTAAAGAGAAAATTAATAGGAAATTAGCGTGATAAAATTAAACTGATTGTTCAGAGGGGTAACAGGATAACAATTAAACTTGAGAGAACAGAATCCTATTTTTTTTTACTCTGTTTAATCATTATTAACATCAGAGCTGAGAGCAGATATGCAAGTACTGTATAAACTCCTTGCTGGACTACAGTCTTGTCAGGGAGATACTTGGCTTCTCTTTAAACAGAGATAAAGCTACTGAGCCAAACCATGCCAAGTGCTTTGATGGCTCTGGGATGTGCACACATTTGAATATTAATAAGAGTCCTCAGATCTGACAGAGGGGATTGAAATGGGTGTCTGGACAGTTAATGCTCCCATCACATCACACTGTAGCATTTTACAACTAGGTCAATCTCCTCTTGCTACCAGCACCACATGGTGTTCCTAGGGAAGGGATAAAACTCCTTAATGCACCCAAATACACAATATATCAGTAACAGCTCTATAGGGTGAGACAATCGTGTGCTCACAGCTGAGCCCTTTGAATTGGGGCTCAGACTGGGGTGACAGCACAGCTGTACAACAGGGGTTTGTATAACAACTTCATCAACTGCCATGGTCCTTAAAACATCAGCCACAATATCACTGAGCAGAGTGGAATAGGGGTGAGTAAAACCTGTTCTTTGGGTGATAGATGCAGCACATGGATGCCAACTTCTACAGCAAGCTGGACATTTGTAGAGTAAGTAGAAATTCAGTTAAATTCCTTCACATATGACATACAAAGGGGCTCTCCTTCCTATCCATTGTCAAGATCTATGCCACACTTTCTTCTTCTTTGTTACTAAGTCAACTCTAGTTTTGTCCTTCTCTTCTCTTGGTAGAGAATTATACATATATTTTTGGCTTTCCTTTCACAAAAGTCTGAGGAACTACTACACTAACTTCCTTTGAGTATGTGATGTCTGCACTTGTGGCCTTTACTTACCCTTTTCTAGTTCTAGAGATAAATAAAAGAATATTCTGCACCTTGAACTGTCCGGACAGACAATAAAATAGTGGCTGTGCAGAATGAGAGGAGAGAGGGCACTTGTCCCAGTGCAAAACTCAGACTCACAGGTACTCCTGACTCCTACAAATGCCTCTGTTTCCTGCAGGCTGCAGGGATGGTTTGGGAGATATAGGAGACAAGGAAGGTGATGTGGAGGAGGACTGGCTCTGTCCCACTACAGAGGTAGGCTCCTTGGGCTGCTGGTCATAGCTCCAGAGAGAGGATGGCTGGTCTGGTGAAGGTATCTGCTTCAGCTGGCTGCTTGCAGAAGGTTGCTGGGAGAAAGCAGCCATCCCCAGGTAGTTGAGGTTGCTGATGTCTGTGGGAGTGGAGCTGCAGAAGAGAAGAAATATTGTTAGGAAGATACATAAGATACATGCACAAATACATTTATTTTTTGTCTTCCTGCCAGCTCCAAAGGAGTTAGTGCCCACTGACTGCTTAGACTCAATACCACCTACTTGTTTTTTTTTATCAGAGAATAAGTGGGAGTCCTGTTAGTGCCTCCTCCCCCCAGGTCACTGGAGAGGAAGCAGCTGGGTCAAGGCCACCTCCCCCAGCCCTAAATAATTGCTCTGGCTGTGGCAAATGCTTCTGTTTCCAAGCTGCAGCCACACAGAGGGACTTTTACAGGTTTCTGGGCCCAGCAGCTCAGGACAGCTTCAAGCAAGAGGCAAATCACAGCACTGGGCAGCATGGGAATATGCTGCTGGAAGAACAGGAGAGACAGAATCACAGAATTATTGTGGCTAGGAAGGACCTATAAGATCATCGAGTCGATGATTTGGCTTTTTGGGGTGTACCCATATCCCAGCAGGCAGGACTGCAAAGAAAAGCACCTGTGAAGCTGGAGCCAAAGGACAGCCTTGCTCAGGAGTGTCCTGTGGCTCTTGGAAAGGAGAAGACAGTTTGAGCACAGCCTCCCAGCCCAGCTGGCAGAGGTAGAGCAGCAGGATTACCGTAACAGATCCTCCTTTCCTGGGGTGTCTGGAGAAGAGGAAGCACTGCCCCAGTAGCGAGCAACGGCTGCTGCCTCTCTGGCCATCAGATGGGTAGATTTGGGCTTTCTGTTGGAAAGAAAAGGGCTCTAAGTGGGCTGCAGAGACCCAGGATAATGTATTCTCAGCTTTTGAAGCTTTGGGCACAGCAGCAAAGAGACCAGGGTGCCACTAAGGCAGCTTCCCAGAGCTCACTGTGCCTATTAATGCTGCTCCCACTGCAAGCCCAGCTTTGTGGGTTTTGAACCAACTGGTTTTCTGTAGCTGACTGAACCTGTTAGTCTTTAGAACCTGTTATCCCTTTACCTGTTAGCCTGATCCCAGTCTTTGTTAGGCTCTAAGTTGCTGATGTTCTTGGGTTTCTGCCCCGCGATTTCATCACGTTCAATCTTGACAAAATCTGAAGGGAAGAAATAAAGGCATAAAAGGGTGTTTGGCAGCTTCACAGTCTGATTCCCTCTGTTTTCTGTGTTACTGCTTCTACTAAAGCATCTCTCTTTGTCTCTCAGGATGACAGTGAGGCAGCTTTAAACAGTTGTTGCTATTTTGTTTTCAACTCCCCACTAACACACATCGTGTTTTGTTGACATAGGAACAAGTGTGTCTCTTGAAATACAAAGGTCACGATCCCCCAAACAGTCATTTACAGCTCATTTTACCATGGACAATAATAGGAAATGTCGTGAGGCTGCTTTTGTACTCTGAAAGAGAACAACAAAGTGAAACTAAGCAAAGCTTGGGATCTTTTAGCTCCTTGAGAGCCTCGTGTGCTCTTTGCAGATGTTCCCCAGGTGACTGGAGCAGGGAGAGCTTTGGCACCTTGTCACAGCCACTGCATTCAATAAAATCAGCACCAGTGGCAGACAGGGGGCTCCCTCAGTCTGCTCAATTGACTTGAATGATAAAAAAAAAAAAACCCCGATGGAATTGCTGTGTCCTTCTGAAAGAGTCCAGGTGTGCCTCTGAGAACTAACACCACTCACATCTCCTTGCAGCCAGCAGCAAAAGCTTCTGCCTCTCTGGGACTAAAAGCACTGCAAGGATCATTTTCAGTTCCTGGACAGTTATCAGAAATCTTTTGAGATGGATTCTCTCTACAGCAAGCATTACAGAGATGATCTCTTTCCTTACCATACAGCTTCTCCCTCTGTTTTCCTTGTGACGTCTGTAACTTGATTTCACCCTGGAAGACCCCTGTTTTCTCCCCGTGGTGTGTCAGCACAGCATGGATAGGAACTAAGGACTCTGTTGCTTCTATTCTCAGGGCAATGCAGCCTTCCCCTAAAGGATGACAAGGTGACAATGAGCCTGGCACTGAGGAAAAAAGAACTGAAATCTCTACTCATGTCAATCATCTACTATCACTGTGCTGACAGGGCTGAGATTACTGGAGAGAACCTGCTCTGGATCACAGTGAGGAGTGTAACATCTTTGGAGAAATTAGGGGCATTCATTTCACTTCTTCACATATGATTTGGGCATTGGAGACACCCACAGGTGACTACAGGGTTCTGAGCTTCCATTACTGGTCAGGAAAACATTTCAGCCATTGGGATTTCAGCAAAGAGCCTTCTGTGGACAAGGGCTGAAGTCTCTGGCTGGCCAGAATTTGGAAGCAAGCAGCACTGACAATGAATTTTCTGTAGCCAGGAGAAATGCATCAAGTAAGTGCAAGTGAAACAGGATTTGTAAGTTCTGAATAAACTCATTTAAACAGCCTGACTCCTGATTTCATTCCTGTAAAGTACTTTCTTTTTTAAGCCACTGCTTTTTTCAGGCTGGTAAGCTCACACAGATTGTTGCTTCATATTCCTCTAATCACCACTACCTCACAAAATATTGCTCACAACATATTTTTGTATCTATTGAGTTCTAAGTCAGAAGTCAGAGCATCATAGATATTCAGTCTAGAAGAGTTACTTCTGTTCTCTCCCACTCTTTCAGCAGTTTGGAAAAATCTAAGTAGATTTTGACTCATCCAGAACTTCAGAGCTGAGCACTTACCATAGGACTCATCACTGTCTGATGACTTAACGCTGATCAGGATGTGTTGATCCAGGAGATATTCTGGGTCTGAAATAATTGGAGTCAGCTGCAAAGACAAGTTAATGGGGGTCAATGCAAGAGATGATCTGTGTGAACACAGGTCTGAGCAAAACTCAGCTGGGCAGACTCATGAGGGTGTGATGTCACCCCCAGGATCAGCCTCTTCAATGGTGTTTCAAGATCTGTGGTAGAAAGCTAAACATTTAGAGAGTCCCCCCACTCAGCAGGCAGAATTCTACCAGTGGAACACTCACATTGGGCTGAGCTGCAGCTTTTTCCTACAGTGTGGACTGAAAATTGCCCTAGGAGGGAGTGATCTGGCCTCTGATTACATCCTGTTCCCAAAAATCTGTTTGGTGGTTGTTATGATCACTTATTGTAGAGTCTTTCCTCAGTCTCTCAGTGCAAAGCACTTTCCCAAGTCAGCAGTTCTTCTTTGGGGCTAATCATAATTCAAATTCATATTCAAATATGCATATTTGCTCCAGATCCAAGAGTTCTGGTTGTTCTTTAGACTCCCACCATGCCAGGAAATGGAGACCAGCTCCAGTCTCAAGGAGAGGACTTGTCTTGGACACTGACATGCCACTACTTCTGGCCACTGATGGTCTTTTGAACACTTAAAAAACAGTCAACTTTTCTCAAAAATACCAAGAAAAAAACCCAACTTTGTCTCATAGGGCAAAGAAACTCCAGCATAGCTGTTTTATCTCCTATCTAAAGCTAAAAAAACCCCCAAACCCCAAATCATGGGCCTATTTAAAAGACTTGTCAGCATAGTTATGTTCACTAAAACAGTGACAAAAAAGTCACACTCCTGAGTGACATATTTGGGCCAGCAAAATTCCTGATACTGACAGAATTATACTGGCAAGAAAGTCCTTTTCTGCTTATACCATAACTCTTGTTTAGCTTGAGCCCATCCTGCCTTCTTCCAGTGCCCTGTGAGTGTAACCAAGACCACAACCATGTTCCTCAAAGCAATATTTATATAAGCAAAAGACGTGATGTAGCTTCTGGGAAGCAAGTGGAAGGCTCCTCTTCCTTATGGATCTGGAAAAGCAGCCCCAGTTTACCTTGGGAAGAGCATCAACAAACTTCACCACAAGCTCCCCTTCATTCCCATCCTCGTTTTCTCCTTCCTGGCTCTTCACAAAACCTGCAAAGAGATAAGAAAAGAGTCCACCAAGAGACAGCAAGACCTTGGCTATAAATACTTCTCAGGTGCTAGATCACCTACAATTATTTTCCTGCTTGGACACAAGGTTTGGAAGTATTAAGAAGCTTGAAATCTGAGCTTTGGGTGCATGTTTACACGGTGAATTGACAAGAGATTTTGCTGGAGCATTGTTAAATGGCTTTATTTTACAGTTCAGCTTGGCACTGAAAGGCTCAGTGCATACATGGGCTGGAGGATCAGAACATGACAGCTCTTCCTACGCCACTCAAGATAGCACACTTTTGAAATTCTAATTTAAGAGTCGTAATACACTGTTTCCATAGAAATTTATGCAAATTCTGATCCAGCCCCCAAAAAAATCATCTTTTATGGAGCTGTCTTTGCCACAGTGCTCTGACATGCGATAATGTGATGAAGCATCCACTGCAGGCATTGCTGTCCCACTTACAGGAGCAGGCCTGTCATGGGGAATTGCTTAAAAAAACCCCACAGCAAGGGCATGTGGGCTCAAATCTCCCATTACATAAACAGCTGAGGCTCAGCACAGGGACAGGGAGTAAAACCTGCAGCACTGGTGGGTACACAGCCCCATTTAGGGAATCAAATCACTCTTTCCTTCCACTTGAAGCTGATCCCCTGACTTACTCTTTTTTTAAACTAGAATTATTAAATTTATTAGCCTCATGCAGATGCTTTATTTTGGAAGCACCTGATGGTTTGTAGCAGGCCCGATCAGGAATTTAATCAGTCATGTGCTTGTGATTTTCTGTGTGACAAGCAAGAGCAACACGTGCTTGTCTTCAAGAGAGAAATTAGATTGCCAAACAGGATGGAAGAGATGGTGGAAGGCTACAAGTCTAAGCAGATTACAGCTAAAAGGCTGTCAGCTTTGGATGGTATTGCTGACAGCACAGGATGATTTGTAAACTACAAATCTCCAGGACATCCCTTTTTTTGCACTGGAACAAGTGATCTGCACAGCTATTTATTTAGATCAAAGCAAGAGGAAGGGGAACTAATGCAAATCAGCAGCAAACTTTGACAGTGAGAATGAAGCTGGGCAAACCCTTACTCTCTAAGCAGCTGGAGTGAAATTCGATGTAGAACTTGGTCTGGGACTTGGTCTTCAGGGTAGCATAGCAGTGCAGGAACTCTATCTCCCCTTGGGAATCCGTGAACTTGGAGTCTAGGGAAGAGGAAGGAAAATACCCTTTTCAGGAGGAGATAGAGAGGGTGCTTTTGAGTGGACTCTAAGAATCAAGTTTCTCTTTCAACATATACAAAGAGCTGCATTTTGGACCCAAAGCTAAAGCCAGCACCCTTGCACCCAACCTGACTCACCATTCTTTGAGACAAACTGTGAGGTGACTCCCACTTCAAAGGTGGCAAAGACAGGACTGTGGTCACTGGTGGTGATGTCCGTGGTGCAGCCTGCCGAGGAGAAAGGGAGGAGAGTTACTGCCCTGCTCCTGTTGGAGCACTGAGATAGAAATATTCAGTAATTTTCCAGCAAACAGAACTGTCGCTGTGGCAACTGTCTCTAGTCAAAGGTGTTCCTACATAATCTCATGTTAGAATAGAGGAATGTAAGTCTTTTGTCAAAATACAACAGGATTTGGTTAATGGACACAACTTGAGCACATCATTTTGTGAGTGAGTGTCAGTGTTAGATTCACCCAGTACAAAAAGGGTTTGCAGGATTCCTGGGTGCCTCTGCACCATGTACAGCTAATTAGAGCTCTAATATGGCAGGAAATCACTCAAGGATACACTGGTGCTGCTACAGAGCAACTCGTGGCCCAAGATTAACAGTGAGTGAGCAAGGTCTTGACTTCACCTAAGCACACACCAAGTTCCAGCCAGCCCAGTCCAATGAACAGAATAGGTATAAAAGCAGATTCCAGGCTTTCTAGAGGTGCTCATTTGGCCAAACACCTACATCATAGGCTCTGTGATCACACCAGTCCACCTTACCCCCCCAAGAGACTCCTGCAACAATCCCCATGCACAGGAAAGCATCAACATCATACTCAAATGTTTGGTCCTGCACATGAAATTTCAGGAACTATTTAATGAGTCTTTTTTTAAACAGCTCTTGTGGGTTTCCTCTCTTCCCTGCACTGCACTTTTCAGCAAGAAAGAACAAGTAAGAGCCACACAGTCCTGAAATATGATTTGATAGAAGAGAGATGTTTGCAGCTCCAGTCTTGCAGAAGTTCCTGCCCTGCTGGAACCTTCAAGTAAGCAGCTCTTGCTGATAACTGCACAGGAAAAGTGGTTCTCACCGCCAAGAAATAACTGGTGTAAAGTGACCCTGCAGCGTGGCCTAAAGCTGGACAGCTCCATATAAAAGAATAAAGAATTAATTCCTGCAAGGAATTAATGGCAAGGTTAGAGGCAGGGAGATTTGGCTCCGCTCTGCCTGGTTTAACATCAGGTCCTTCTATGCCGAGTGCCTGGCAGTGCAGGGAGATCCTACAGACTCTGCTCTGAATCATTTCCGTTTCAGACTGATTGCTGTGCTATCTGCAATCTGTTATCTACCCACCATAGGACTGACACACGACGTGCACCATGGGGTATGATTTCCAGAGCACTCGATCACACCAGGATGGCAAATTGTACTTCATCTGCAAACCAAAGAAGTGATGTCAAGAAGAAGGGAAAGGACTAGTCCACAGAGGAACAGGAAATTCATTTCCCCAAGCATTATCTATTTGTGTCAAGGCTTTTTTGTTTGTATTGACTCCTTCCAAAACGTTGGTTTAAGTCACTTTCTTCTGGAGGAGTCACTTTCCCTGCTCTGCTACATAGTTCTGAAGGGAAATCAGGGGTTTTTTTAACCTACCCCTGTGGCTTTTTGCTTGGTGTAAGCATACTTCTCCCGGGTGCCTCTTTCAAAGCGGTAGGTTGGAGCAAAAGTGATCTCTTCTTCCTCTAAAACAGAGAGAGAGCTCTGCTGCTGTTTGCCCCATGGAGAACCCTCCTCTGGGCAAAGCAGCCACTGCTCCGAGCACTCTGCCCCACATCAATCTGGCAGAGAAGGTTCCTGGAAGTGGGAAAGGAACCTGCCAACAAGTCAGGCTCTTACCGAACTGCAGGAACACCTTTTGGTCCTTTCTCTCTAGGAGGAGCTGGTCAAAAGCCAGCAGCTCTGGATACTGCTGCTGCCTGATCTTCTGGATAATATTCTCTGCTTCCTGCCAACAGGGAAACAGAGAGCTGCAAAACCTGCTTAGAAATACTCCCTCCACTGGTGAGCCAGCAAGTGCTCCTGGACTGTTTCACAGAGCCATACCCCCTGCCCCTTCCCCACCTCTCCCTGCACTGAAAGGCCCCAGTTTTTGCTGCGTGGCTGAATATTTGTCTATAATGCCCACACATCCCCTGTGCAAGCATACACACGACCAGATGCAGACCAACACCAGGCTTGCCCTTGTCTCCCACCTACTGAAACCTACCCAGGGGTTGTTACAGCTTGCCTGTTCCAGAAGGCCTGTTCTGAGCCATTAACAGCTAACCCAGCAGAGCAGAAAAGCAATCTCTGGATCAAGCTGTTCAGGGACAGATGCTCGCTCACAGAGGGAAGGAGAGTTGGGAGGTCTGGGGACAAGGAGAGTTGCGGGGTCTGGAGACAAGGAGAATTGGGAGGTCTGGGGACAAGGAGAGTTGGGGGGTCTGGGGAAGTGATGCTGTCTCAACAGCAAAGTGTGCCAGGCAGCTTTCCTGGCCCCACTAATCCTTGGAGAGGGCAAGGGGGATTTCCTGACTCTCCCTTAACTGTCACATTCCTGCCCTGGGGACCCCTTCTGCTCCCCCTCTTTCTCTCTGCCATGTTGCCCTAGATTAGGAGCCAGCGCTTCTCTAGCAACACAGCATTTGGTGTCTGCAGGGCTTGGAGCCCAGTCCCGAACCGTGGGGGGCTGCTCCACGCGGTAGTTGAGGTCCCCCAGCCAGAAGAGGTGAGTGAAGCGGTGGGTGATGTTGAACGGGCTCAGCTTCTTATCTCCCAGCGTCAGGAAGCGCAGGATGTTCATGTAGTTCTGGTTGCGTCTGTCAACACAAGACACATCTGCCTGACACACTCAACTGCCATGGAATTGCTGAGTGCAGGAACCCACCTGGCTCAACATCTACAGAAGAGCAGAACTTGCCACCCACCCCAGCAGAGAGACCCAGGTAATGTCCTCAGTGTCTCCTGGTGACCCAACCTGCTGGTTTTGTGTGGGGGTCCTGCTGTGAGGAGCGGGCACCGGCACTTCGAGCAGCTCCAGGCTGCTCCACCTTGGGTATCAGACAGTTTCCACCCGAGTTGAAAGGCTGCAAAGCTGGCCCCAAGCCACTTTTGTTGCCTCCTGGGGCTGTGCTTTTCTGAGCTGCATGTCCTAGAAACCCAGCGTTAGAATGTTGCCTTCAGATTTCAGCAGCAAACACATCACTAGATTTTGGCAGCTATTCCAGGCCCTGGGGAACCCTTCCATAGGATTTAACTCCTTTGGTGGCCAAGACCCTGTGCAGAAATCCCACACCATCTGTTTTCTGGGCCCTGGACTGGGAGAGATGGCAAAGGCAGCCTCTTCTTTCTTTGCTTTCAAAACATCTCCTTCCAACTGCTCCACCTCCTCCCAGCGTGGGCACAGATCTCCCACCAATGTCAGGACCTTTGCCTTCCAGCTCTGTGCTGCACAGAACCTGCCTAGACCATGGAAACCCATTTCACAGCTGGGTGTGGAGAATTAGCCACCGTGGAGGTATCTCTGTGCTCCACACCTCCCTCTTGGTGCTCCTGGGAGCAGATTCTGCTGGCAGGATCTTGCTCAGCCCAGGGCACACCACAGCTCACAGCACTGCCTGCAGGGAGGTCCCTTCAGCACATGATTCTGGGCTGGGAAAAGCCTTCCCACCTCTCTCCAGAACACTGTAGATCAGGCAACTGTTTTCCTCATGTTCCACAAGCACGGTGAGAGACATTTCTGGTTGGCTCTGAAGTGAGTTTGCTGTCCAGTTCACCTGCACCCATGTGGTATGGCCACATAGCCCCTCATTTCAGTGGTGACCCAGTGAGCAGCATCTCTAGCACAGGCTGCCCTCCCAGGACACATTTAACAACCTTTTATGACCAATAAAACCTGCTTGTGACTCTCTCCTGGGCCCTCCTTCCAAACACAGCCCAAAGAATCACACCCTGGGTCAACAACCATTTTTGAGAGGGGAAAATGTAACTTACCTGTGTTTCTTTTCACTCCCTGAAGTCAGATGGCTGTTGACAAACCCAAAGGAGGTCCCATTAAACATGAATGACACCCCCACAGCTCCTTTATTACCTGGGGAAAAGATAAGCCAAAAAAATATCAAGGAATCAATCCACCTCCAGGCTGTCTAGCAAAGATAACAAAGCACCTAGCACATCTTAAGTGGAGTGGAGGATGGAAAAGAGAAATAAGTTGATTTAATCAGCACAGAAAGAATTAGTACATACAGCACAGGCTGTGGCGACAAATTTTCTGAGGATACTCAGAAAAATTAGCTGAAGGGAAAGAAGTGCAGTTTCCTTGTGAAAACCAAGGAAGAGCAACCCAATAGCCAGCCAAAGGTGTTTGCTGGGGATGTAAATATATTTATATGCACCAAGCACACACACAAAGAGATTTCCTCTCTTCCAGGGTAAACTATAACCAGTGCCAGTGGGATATAACTATAGTACCACATGAACGGGGTCAAAGGAGCCTTGTGGGGAAAGAGCTGCTGCATTTCCAGGACAATATTGCCACAGACCAAAGAGGTCTCAGCCCTCTGGCCAAGATGGGGTCTGTTCCTCACCCAGAGTGTTTGCGATGCCCGTCTTGACATTGTCTGTGCAGATGTGGCTGATGCGGTTCTCGTGCTCTGGCTTGGCCAGCACCACAATCCTGATGTTCCAGAGGGTGTGGATTGCTATCTGCAGGGATGGGAAGGTGAGAGGTTGTATTTCTGTGGAGCTCTGCTGTAGCTGCAGCCTTCCTGGCTCCTCCTGTAGTGCTTCTCCTACACAAACTCTCTTCCTGTGCTCAGGATATGCTTGCACTCCTCTTTAATCAAAGGTGGGAGGAAGCACCCAGCTATTTTCTGGTGCAATTTGTAGCTCATCATTGGATTGCCTTGCTGGCACAAAACACACCTTTCTAAGCACCATGGGAGTCAGAAGTCCTGCTCTCCTGTGCCCTTCCAGATATGTTTCTTGACATTAGGAAACTCAGTAATGTCCAAATGGGGTCTTAATAAGGTCCAGCTTCTTTTCTGGTCGTGCCTATGTGCTGTTACACCCTATTTTGAAAATGCAATAGCCTAGGGTGAGATCTGGGCTGCAGCTGGCTCAGAATGTTTTAGCCTCTTACTTTCTGAAGTAAAATATCACAAGCACTTGACTCAGGTGCTCAGCATCTGCCCCTTGCTCCCAGGGTCCCTGCTTTGGCAGTGGTGGGGTCACTGTCTATAGCAACATGTCCATCTAACCAGCTCCAGGGGATGTCTGTAGCAATATGTCCATCTAACCAGCTCCTCCAGCTGGTGGAGTCCCCAGATCCAGTTCACTCTCCCTCATCCACATGCAATGACAATAAAAGGAGGGAAGTGGAGGAGGTGTGGGCAAAATGCCACCTATTGCTGCCTCTCTTTTATTTGCACCACTTG
The DNA here is from genome assembly GCA_013401335.1 of Brachypteracias leptosomus. Lineage (NCBI taxonomy): Eukaryota > Metazoa > Chordata > Aves > Coraciiformes > Brachypteraciidae > Brachypteracias > Brachypteracias leptosomus. The sequence goes on from VYZX01015353.1 coordinate 268,857, forward strand.
GACTCTCCTCCTGTGCCTGAGCTATGTGCAGTAGCTGGGATAACCCCTCACCACTTTGAAGCTGATGCTGGTGATTTCCTGCAGGGATTGCCTCAAGGTCTCCAGCCATTCCTTCTCCCCTTGGGCATCCTCCTGGGTGCCAATCACGTAGATGTCATGAGGGATGTAGTCAGCAGTGTCATCACGGGTCTTGCCCTGCCCCTTGGAGAGGAACCAGGAGGTGATCTTCTTTGGGGGAGGTGCAGCACCTTTTATTAGCAAATAAAACAAAGTCAGAGTATGTTCTGTCAAGCCTAGGATACATGAGGACAGAAATAACAGGCTTCACATTCCCTCTGCCCCATATCAGTTTCATATCATGCTGTTCTAAGGTGACACTGATGAAGGAGTGACTCTGTTTTGACCATCTTCTCTGCTTTGATTAGCTCACCAAGGCCAATCTAGCCAATGTAAAGGTTTGGAGCTGTAGTCCTGGTCTGCCACTGCCTCCACCTTACCCCTTAAGTATGGCTGAGCACAGGCAGCTCAGCTTACAGCAGTTCAAAGAGGTTTTTCCTCCCAAAATGGGAAAAATAACTTCAATTCCACTGTCTCCTTCTCTAAATATCACAGATACTCAGCTCTCTTCCCAGGCTGGACATGAACAATCCCTAGTCAGGGTCAGAAGCAGCTGATGTGCAGTTATTGGAATGTTCCTGTTTGTGGAGGACAGGGTACACTCTGCACCAGCTTTGGGACAGCCACAATCCCCTGTCACTGGAGGAACTCTCCAGTGTCCCCCAGGGCCAGCTTTGTGGTCCCTTGACTGGAACCATGAAAAGTATCAAACTGTGTGCAAGAATAAACCCAGAGATCAGCTCTTCCCTGTCCCCAGGGAGGGGACAGAGCTGGTACAGGACAAACAGTGTCTGGAGCTCATCAGGGCAAGTGACACACGTTTGGGTGAGCATCTGAAGGAGCACCCATGTCAGAAGGGAACCATACCCATGTTCCAGGTGCCAATGAAGATGGTGATCATGTCAGGCTCTGGTTGTTCTGAGTGTTTGTTCTTCATCTGCTGCAGAAGCTGGCAGAACCCTTCTCTCTTCTAGACAGGGAGGAGCAGAGACAATTAATGAGCTGCTTAACTCCTACAACATGACCTCTTGAAAAACGAGCTGAACCAGGAAATTCCCAGCACACTTGAAGGGCAGATTAGCTCCCTACAATCCTGAAACCTCCAAAGAAATTGTCTTTCCTGTGGTGTTTTCTTAGGCACTCAGCTTGAGCATTACTTCAACAGGCACCTAGTTATGGTTGTCCTCTGCAGTATCTCCCTTTACACAGTAAATCTCATTTTTGCAAAGCCAACCACTGTCCTCCAACAGCTCCTCTTCCTGCCAAGGGTTACCCCTTGTACCACTCCCCCCCAGGTACCTGGAAGGGAACTTTGTGTATGTACCTTGGAGTCAGAAAAAACATATTCCTTCCGCTGTGTTTTCTCTTTCTCTGTTTCCAGCACAATCACCAGTTTGTTGGGGACCTTCTGGGACTTGATCAGCTGCAAGACTAAAGAGAGACTGAGTGTCAGGAGCTGCAGCCACCAAAACTAGAATCCCACCAACACCAACAGGACCCTGCTCACAGTCTTTAGTGTCTGAAGCTCACTTTGCCTCACATAACTACATTTTAATGTTGTTTAATCCTGTTTTCTGCAGGAATAGATTCTTTGAAGTTTATTCTAAAGTTAAGAGGACCTCCAAAACTCATTCTATCTAGAGCTCTTGTCCATACCAAGACATGTCCCTGAAGCCTTGTCCCCCTGCAAGTCAATCTCTCTACAAATATCCCTTCCCCATCTGGGAAAGAGGAGGTAAAACCTCATTTGGTGGTCAAGATGATTCCTCCACACCTAAAATAGCATCAAAGTAATTATGAACACCAGGTGGAGAAAGCCTTACATGAAAGCTAATCATTGCAATCACTGCCAGCAACAGGTTGATTTTCTAGCAAGAGAGAGAGCCCAAGGGCATCATTTACTCTCTGATCAATCCTACTGTATTTGGCTCAGTCTCAGTCCAGAAATACAGGAAAAAAAGAGAAGTTGTTTGAATTGGGCCTTCACAGACCACACTGGTGTTGCTCATCACTAGAGGTATTGATTCAAACCAAACACAACCCCGAAATCAAGGGGAAATTAACTGAAAGATGTTACTGAAACTGAGTATCTGGCTTTGTACCAGAAAACAATCAGCACAGAAATCAATAAGTTCTTGCAGAATGTTGTGGGGGGTTTTTTGCCTTTTGAGTGACGTTGCTTTTCAAGAGAAAAATAGGTTTATTGCAACCAGAGATATGGGGAACCTGCTTCCTTGCAGTCTTGCTACCACTGTCTTCATATAGACCAGGAGGCCAGGTCTACACCAATCTGTGGAAATCTGTGGTACTGACCCTCTGCTCTCTGCAGGTCCCTTTGGGGACAGGCAGTCTAGACTGACTGGAGCCTTGCACAACACCCAGGACCCATCAGTGGGGCCAAAGGAACCCCCTCCCCATCATCCAGAGTCTAGTCCTTAAGTGACCTTAAGCATCTTACTTTTCTTGTGGGTATAAAACTTATCTTCTGGCCCATCCTTAGCTCTCTTGATAATCAGTTTTCCCATCTCCACATCAACCTTGAGATGTATTTTGGAGAAAATTCCCAGGGAATCAGCTTTCACCTGTTGGAAAATAGAGATTTTCCATAAGCATCTTCTACCCCTCAGTCACGGGTATCACAAATGCAACACTTGCCTGAATTCATGGACACATGTCATCATGATACCAATCTCAGAAGCATTTACATGATGCTAACCACATCCAGGAATAGCTGTTATCTCAGTGGCAGCACAGCAAAGCTCCCAGGAGCTGAGATACTGGCATAAACCTGCATTTCTCTCCTTCCACATTGTGATCAGCACCCTTGAAGAAGTAGGTTTACCTCAAAGGTGACAGGGGGGATGAGGGAGCGCCGGTGGGTTGAGTCAGGACCTTCAATCAGGAGTGTTTTCACCTGGAAAAGATTTTCTCTGTACCAAACTGCTTTTGCTGATTCTGAATTACATTGAGGGCAATGAAGGCAGAGCAAAGGAATCTTACTGCAGCAGAGGAGTGCACCGGGGAGGGACAAGAGGCACAACTAGAGGCAGAAGGTGAGGAGGAGATGCTAAAATAACTTTAAAACTCTACCTTTTCTTCAATGGAAGACAGCAAAGAAATCAGCTGGTTGAGCTTCAATACAATATTGACTGGACTGGCTTCACCCAGCATCTGGTCACCACAACATAGAGACAGAAACAGAGAGAGATGCATAATTACAAACCTGCAGAGCATGGCCTGGAGTGCAGCAGTGCCCCCAGAACACCTCTCAAGGAGCAGCACTTGTGTCTCTGTCACTCGAATCCATCACAGGCAGAGCAAGAGAAGAGTTTAGCTGAACATGCACAAATATGGGAGGGTGGGAGAATAAATTTGCAGACCTCATCCATAGGTTAGAGGCAGTTGGGCATGCAAAGGAGTCAGCTTGCTCCTGGGGGACAGGTTTGCATGACCAGGGATCAACATACAGAAGTTCTAGACTTTGGGTTTTGGTGATGTGGCTTGAGTGGGCTGGGGGAAGGGAGGATTTGGCAGTGAAACACCCTGGAGTGAGGTTTATGGAGAGAGGAATGTGCAGTCCTAGCCCAGAGGCTGAGGGAGGATGAGGAGGTGGAAGCCCCCAGGCAGTCTGCTGCAGTTCCTCTGGGGCAGGAAGGTGGAGCAGGCAGAGGGGACCATGGGATAAGTGGAACTGTGGGGGTGTAACTCACTGTGTGCCCCCTGCACTGCAGCCAGAAAGGGGCTAGAGAGAACAGAAGTGGTCACTCATCACCTGAACCCCACCAGTCACTGCTGTGCAGCCAGGAACCCCCCTCCCCCCGTGCTCACAGCCACCCACACTCCTCTCTCTTCTCCTTTCCCCACCTTCAGCCAACTTACTTGTGAGCGCTGGTGGATACCAGGGTGCAGCTGCTGCTCAAACACCTTCTGGATGGATTCCAGGGATGGGAGAGTCCTGGAGGCTTCACTGGGAACAGAGACACAGCAGAGGTCTAAGGCTGTGGTTGGGTCCCTAGGTGGGTTAGCACAAAGTCACACAGCAGAGCTACAGAGTCCCACCAGGGCTGCTCTTGCCATGTGTCATGCTCTTGTCTCTGCTGCTTAGTGCCCTCTGAGTTGTTGGGATGGATAACGAGAGCATTTTTCAACTCTCTTAGTGATGCTGCCCATGAAGGCAGCTCAGCTGAGTAGCTGTTCCTTGGTTCTTGCTTGGTAACTTCCTAAACTTAGGTGGTAACCTCCTAAATCTCCCCAGAAAGATGTCCCAGTCTGGGTCAAATCTGAGGACACTGTGTAGAACCAGCATCAGCCCAACTATGTCAACTGATAGATCAAAGAGCAGTCAAACATCTCAAAGCCTGGTGAAGATTGGTGTCTGTGAATGGCAGAGCAGCAGGAGCAGCTCCTCCTGCACAGGTCTTGTGCAAAGAGGGAACTGATTGTTAGATTTTTTCAGCTCACATGACCAAGAGGAGCCTTTAATCTCTTGAGCAGACACCACTTGTGGGAGATTCTTTCAGCATTTCCCAATGAGATTCCACAGGATGCTCATTGCTCTAAAGGCTGTTGTGTGAATCTGGCACAGGAGCCACACTCAGATAATGACAAGACTTATCACAGCAAGGGGAGCACAGGTCAGGGGAAGGGGATGGTGGGGAGCAGGGCTGGGATGCCTACATTGTGCCTGGTCAACAATGGATATGAATTATTGAATTATGAATTATTTCCCTCACTTTCCTAAGGCTGAATGGTTGGATTTTACTCCCTGTTTGTTGGGAAAAGTGCTCCAAAGAGTATGCCTGACTCTCTGAAGATTAGCTATTTGTCTAGGTGCTGAACCATGGCTGATTAATTGCCTCAATTAAGCACTCATGTTTGAAATTTCAGCCTGAAAGACTTGCCATGGACACACAGAAGCACAAAACACTTGTAGGCATCTGGATCTGCTAAAGCACAAAGTGGTTTTAACTGCACTTCTAACCCCTTTTGTCTCCTTCTCTTGATAGCATAAAGGAAATACATGTAGTGACCTTCACTGAAGTGTCAGGAGCTTGTGTGTCCACCTACAATTGGACAAGTGCTGATATCACAAGTGCTTGAAAAGCTGCCTTAAAAGCTCTATGTGCAAATTATGCAGGGAGGGAGAATAAACAGGACCAAGCAGAGCAGTGATCAATGACCAGACAATGGCCTCAGACAGCAGCAGGCTGAATACACTGAACACTCTGAGTGTTTTTCACTTCCAGCTGGTAGGAAACTCTGAGCAAAGTTCACTCTCATGGGTAGTCCCTGCTCTTGGCTGCACTGACATCAAGGTCTCCATGAACCATCTTTCCAGCACCTGGAGGATTCCTCTGATGAAGGACATCAAAGGAGCTTCAACTCCCATGGAAGAGCTCGAGCTGTGCCAATCAACATTTCTTCTTGTTGTTTCTTTTTTTTAACCTATGCCCAAATGTTGTGAGAATAATGAAACTGAACCTTATTAAGAAAAAGAGGACAGAGCCACTGGGGAGTTACTTGTGCATTCAGCTGGAGAAAGCTGAGGTAAATAAAAACTAAATTTAGGGTAATGCCACTGGATAATTTGAGTTTGATAAGGGAAGTAAACTAAGATCTCAGACAACCTCAGAGATTAAGGCTGCAGAAAACAATAGGACACCCAAGCATCTGACTATTTGCCAGCTGAAGATAAGCAAATAGTTGGTTGGATGGTAGAGATTCATGGGACAATCAGCAGAGACATCTGACTGGGACTGAAAATTGAGAAGACAGCTCCATCTAACTGAAACAAAGCAGGTATGGGGAGAAAATGCTGGGGTAGAGGGGAAGAAGTGCAGGAGGACACACGTTTGCACAGCTACATGCAGCCACCATTGCCCCTGGGCTCAGCAGGCTCCCACCAGCAGAAGAACCCCCTCAACTCTGCTCTAGGATGATGCTTTGCAAAGTCCAGTCAGCAGAAAAACCTACATAGAATCTGGAAATGTAAAAGGTGTCCTGGGGTTTGTGGACCTGTTGCATCTCCTTTACTGCCATCCCATGAAGAGCAGGGGTGTGGAACCCTGGTAAAGTGGAGTAAGAAGTTGGAAATGGAAAAAGCCAGCCATGAACAGCAGCACTGGAGGTATTTTAGTAACACAAAACTCTCACTTGTGATTTCATTGGGTTTTAGTTTCCATTGTTGAGTTTTATTCTTAGCTGGCCACCTGGGTCTCCCCCTCTGTGGGCGTAGAGAAGTAAAACCCCTAAAGAGGGCGCAGAGAAAGGGCAGCTCTTTGCACACCCATCCTCATTCCTGCCAGGGACTTGTCTACAGGCTTCTGGCAGCAGGAGCAGGGCTGTGTATTCCTCCTCCTGTGCCTGGTATAACCTGCCCACTGCTTCAGAGGGGTAATCATCCCAAGCAGAGCAGCCCCTCACTCATCCCTGCCTTCTTTCCATGGGCTAACACCAAGAAATCAGCTGTAGCCACCCCCTTCTTCAGCCTTGGTGGGCTCTAGGAGAACAAGATCAGCCATAGAACTACCAGCCTCACTTCTAAATACACTAGAAAGAATATTACAAGCCACAGGTATACCTGTGGAAGTCTGTGCCCTCTGCCATAGAGTGCTCTAAGCATGGACTAATCTCCTCATTTGCTTACAGTCATCAAGGGGGGAAATCACACCTTCCAGCAGAGAAAGAGGGAGCTCTGCAAGGTTTTAATTCCCTCTTGGAGTTTCCCTATTAAGGACCAGGAAGGTTTATAAATAGGAAAGGTAAAATTGGTAGAATCCAGGCTTGCTTCACTTGTCACCTGAGCTGGACTTCACTGACATGAGTGGAACAAGCCCAGGTCCACAGAGCAGCAGTGGGAAGGAAAATCAGTGTTTAAACCATAACTACTCAACAACATGGCTTGTTTCCATAAACGCCTTGTGCTTGACAATTCTGTGGGTGTCATTTCTGCCTTACCCAATTATGCAGTTAATGGGGTAGAGCAGGTTTTTTTTGCTTTGTTTCTTTCTAAACAAAGCATAAACCATAATACTCCACTCACTGAAACCGCCTACAGGGGAACTTCACTGTCAGAGCTCTGTCTTTCACACCTCTCGACCAGCATCACAGGTCACAAGACCTAAATAAAATGGTTTTTAGGGTGAGCCCATCTCCTAAGCCAGCAATGCAGGTTCTGAATGCACACGTATGGAAAATATATTAGATTACAGCATTATACTCTCCAAAACCCAGCCTCTAGTTACCTGAAGAGTCCTTTGCAGAGGAGTGTAAGTAGTTTCTTCAGCTGAGGAAGGTTACTGGAGCCAGTCTGCACCATCTCAAAATCAGTGAGGATGTGAACTCTCAGGTAGTCCTGGATCAGTTTCAGGTGCTCCTCAGAGACACTGTGAAAGGAACAGAGAGGTCAGGAGGCAGCTCTTTGCTCTGCTCCCAGATATCACATGGATTTAGTGTGTTTCTGAAGCTTCTCCTGCCAGCACAGACAGAGGAGGGGGGTGTTTGCCTTGGATTTGGGTGTAAAGATGCAATTCTCAGAATTGGACCACGGAACCCCCACCGCTCTGCTGACACCTTCTCCCAAATCCTCCCACCTGTGACTGCTGAGCTGCCATGCCAAGTCTGGTGATACCTGGCTTTGCAAAGCCAGGGTGGGATCAGGAGCCTGGGCAGATAAGCCAGGCTGCTGTGAGGTCACTAAGAGCAGCTCAGGGTCCCTGGGGAGATGGAGACTCCCTTTCATCTCCTCAAGTGCCACCTTGAAGGTTTTCTTCCAAACAATCCAAACCGGTCTTCGTGGGGCTGAGACCACGGAGCTGTATGAGATGTTCCCCTCCTCCTTGGTCCCCAGCACCACGAGGAAGGATGGACCAGGCAGCCTCTAGGTGCTCTCTTGTGCCCTGACAAATGCTCAGAGTTCCAGCTGGCTGCTCAGCAGATGAAATGGTGCAGGCAGCTGAACAAAACTGGGTTTCTCCCAGTCAATCAGCTGCTACCACAACCACTGTTTGCTCGTGGCCTCCCACTGCCTTGCCAATAGGCATGCCTCCTGGTTTTATTTTTATTTTATTTTTAAACTTTGCAGATCTGCTCATTAAATGTCATGTGGCTTCCTCTGAGGCTTCAGTGCACGTCCAGATTTGACACAGCACGTGGGGCAATGTGAGTCGGACCTGCAGCTGGAGTAAATCACTAAGTGTGAGTACCTGGAAAGTTTATTCTTTTTGAGGACTGGCTGGTGCTTTCTGACACAACCTGTAGTTGAGGCACCAAGTTCTCTCAGGTATTGCCATCCTTTATATTAGGAAATTATACCTCAGTGGAGAAAGCCTATTGGTGATTTTTATACTTCAGAAAAGTGTATTTTTCTGAAGAGTAAAGAGTAGCCAAGGCACTGCAGATCTGATTCTGTTCTTCATCTGGCAGTGTAAATGAAGAGTAACTTCACTGAATCAAACAGCTCCTCAGCTGTCCCAAACAGAGAGGCCCCGAAAGCCCAGAGCTGGGCTGAAGGCTGTGATTTGTCATCCTCACCTGCTCATGTCCTGGTACTGCAGTCGCTGGAGTAGTGTCTCAGAAAGGGACAGTTTATTGACATCTGCCCCCCTGGAGTTGTCAGGGAGAGAAGGTGCCTCCTTGGTCTCGCTGATGGGCAGCGCCATGAGGATGTTGCGTGGGGGCAGGATGGGAGGTGTGGGTACCAGGTCTGCCAGGAGGAAGGGAAAGGCACAGTCACCCCAGCACGGCAGTTGGACCTCCTCCCCCTCACCCACAAGCAGGACAGGCACTGGTGGGCACCAAACCAGCCACCTCTGAAATTCCCAGTGCTGAAATCAGGGCTCAGCACTGGCCCAGTGCTGCTCTCAGAGATGTCAATGAGAGCAGCAGGCAGCACATGCCTCTGCCTGGCAGTGTAACCTCATCTGAGTCATTTGACTGTCCCATCTGCACAGCAGCTATGGAGGTTAATTAGTTACTTTGAATATAAAGCTTAGAGAACATAGCTGTACCTCACCCATTACCGTGGAGATCTGCTACTGGGGCTGAATGGATGGAGGGGCGTGATGGAAAGAGCACCAGAAGCTGCTGATGGACAGAAGTGGACAGCTAAAGCAAGCAAACAGATGGAGGAACTAAAATCTCCTAATCCAATAGAGGGGCTGAGTATCCTGCCTTGTCCTGTGGCATCAAGTTGGAAGCAACAAGAGTTTTCCTGCTCTGTCATCCCTCTGCTCAGCACACATCCCTCTCCTGGGAGAAGAGTGAGTCCATCTCCCTCTATCCCAACCATGGTTGCCTTTCTTTTCTTACCAACTGCTCCAACACTGCCACATGTAGCTGGTTGAGCTGTGAAGTTTTGTTTGGTTATTTTCCAATGGTGGAATTTTCATTACAAAGAGATACCCAAAACTGATTCATTGCTCCTGGGCAGCCTCTGTGACTCACCAAGCCCCTGCAGCACTGAGCAAAGGCCCAGCTGAGTGGTCCATCTGCAGGGTACCTGGGTGCTCATCTTCCACCTCTGCAACCCTCCATGTAGGATGGCCAGACATCTATCGGCCCTACACGGCTCCAGCACGATGGCACCAAGGTGCCTTGACAAAATTAAACCCTACACATCCACAGCCCAGCCTCAGTGCTAATATCTCTTCATCTCGAGTCTCTTAGTCTTGGCTAGAGCTTCATTCCCTGCTGCTCTCCTCTCTGTGTATTATTTTTGCTGTGGTTCCCTCCCCCACGCTGAGAGCTGGAGACTGAGTGCAGCTGGCCAAGAAAACAGGAACATCTTTCCTGAGCAGCTTTGCAAGATTTGGTTCTGTTTCTTCATGAGAATTGCACACTGAATCCTTCCAGCTCCCCTTAGCCATTGATTGGATTGTATAAATGCACCCAGGCACCTCAATCTGCTGCGGTGCACGAGCCTGTGCCACAGGACTGTGTCCTTAGACAAGTTTTGTTGTCGGGCTCATCATTTCCCTACAGATGTCAGAGAGGACAGGAAGGATGGCTCTGTGGGCATGACCTTCCTCTGGGAGTCAGGAGAACTATGGCAGAGCCAAGGGATGATAAAGGAAAAATCCAAGGAGTGATCCAAGAGTGACAGGAACCTATGGTGACATTTCATATGAAATAGTTGGGGTGATACCAATCACGCTGCTCCATCCTACACCACAGAGCTAGACTGTGCCACTGTGGGATCTGTGCCCTCTGCTTATGACTGTGAGAAACAGCCTCTAGATCAGAGCAGATAAGGGGACCTGAGATTCAGATGAGCCAAGACCCACAGCAGCTACAGTTGCGTGGCACTGCAGAGAGATGTACCCCAAGTCCCTAGAGGAGCATCCCTGCTGCTGGGACAGTGGCCCTATGGAGACATGTGAGATGGTTGGACTAGATGGAGATGAAGGACAACAGATTAGTGCAGTGTACTTCTGCAGAGAGTCTCAATGCATTCTCCTAGGTGAGCTAAAATGGTGCTCCAGCTGTGGTACCACCCCAGAGCCATGATGTCTCACTGCCTCAAGGTCCTGCCAGCTCAGGTCTCTCTATACCCTGCTCTATTTTGTTGCATACATGCTCTAATGCATGTATCTAATATCTAATGTATGTAATGCCTGCACTGCCCATCTCCAGGCCAGGGTAAGTGTCAAGGGTCTGCATCACCAAGTCACATCATGGGTTTCTTACCAGCATCCTCCTCTGGTTCATCTGCAGCTTCCTCCTCCTCCCGTGGCACTGGATACTTGAGGTGCCACACCAGGCCCATGTTCTCCTTCTTGTAGAATTCTATCAGTTCCTCCAAGGTCTCGAAACACTTCACGGGGACACCCTCTGATGCCTGAAAGCAAACACAGGGGCTGTCACGGGCTGGGATTTTCTACCACAGGAACACTGCTCCTCACCAGAGGAAAAACAAGGTCATAGAGAGAGAAACACCCAGAGAAGGGCAGCCCAGCTCTCACTGCCCCTCTGACCACAGGCTCTGGGCAGGACGACTCCTGCAGCACAAACAGAAACACACACACACGTTCCAGGCAGTGTCAGCAAAAATGGGAACCTCAAAGATTCACTGAGGCCAAACTGAAGAGCTCTCCTTCGATTCAGAGCTTGGCCTCGAAGCAAAGGAAGGCTGGAAAAACAAAGAATTCTCCCAGATTCATTTTTTCACTCTCTTTTTTACTGGTCTCTCTCTTTAACTGGACTATGTTCTATTTTATTAGTCCCTGCCCATGGCAGGGGGGTTGGAATTGGGTGATCTTTAAGGTCCCTTCCAACCCTGACGATTCTACGATTCTATTTTGTGGTACCCAGAAATTTTCTTTCTGTGCAATTGCAAGTCTAAGCCTAGATGTGAGCATCCCTTCCAGGATTCAAAGGCTCAGAACCAGGTTCAGAGGGAACAACCAGCAAGGTGCTGTCACACAAAGAAATGCTCAGATGAAGATTTAAGCAGCAGAGGCTCAGGGGACAGGCAGGGCTGGGGATGCATCAGGCATGACACTCAGCTTGCCAGCTCCATTTTACTGGGACTAAACCTGCTCCTAGCACAGCCCTGGCCACCAATCTCAGGAAATGGATAATTGCAGAGGGCAAACACAGGGATGAGGTTTCAGAGGTCTGCAGAGGCAAAGCTTTAGAGTAATTACATCTCCACATTGGCAGGAATGGCAAAATGTGCTGGATTCACCAGGCAGGAACAGCCCTACCAGAGACAGGGAAATGATTTATCACAGATCTCCTGAGCCAACCTCCAGAACTGTGCTTAGCTACCATCCAAACCCAAGGCAACAGCAACACGTAACCAAAGCTCTCAACACTCTTCATGGACCATGTTCTGCCTGGCAGGGTCCTCTCTTTCTGGACAAAAGGTTTTCCCAGAGAAACCAACCCAAGAAGGTCCCATCTACACACGCAGCAAAACATCAAGGAGCAGTAGGTGTTCTCCAGCCCCACAAGACTTATTCTTGACTTAAAGACACCAACACTGAGAACTCTTGACAACTAGGGGTACAGCAGCAGTGGGCAATCAAAAGGAAGACCTGATGACCCTCACGGCAGGCTTGACTGGCCCTATTTTACATGGGAACATGGTTAGTTAATAGCAAATTAATTTGGAACAACTTGTTATGCAGCAGACACTTCAGACATTCTGCCATAACAGGCTGAATGTTTTAATTTCTTTTTCAACTGCAATTGTTGGCTGTAAAAATTAACATACACCAAGTTTTAATACAGGTTTGGACAAACTTATTTACTTGCCCCATTTCTTATTATTTGGGAACTTTTCACCAAAAAGGCAAATGCAGCAAACCCAAGAGATTGAAGAAGAGAAAATCCAGGATAAACCACAGTGAGAACATGGAAAAATGTCTTCAGTGAGTCCTAGCAGCAACAAGATTGAAGTTTTCCTGAAGAATAAAATCTCAGGCCAGAAATTAGGACAGTGCTTCCAATGCTTGAACCACATTGGAAGCCTTCAGTGCCCTCAGGCCTGTCATCACAAATACCTTTCATTTTTAACCAGACCTGTGTGTCTTTAAAGGCCCAGCAAGACACATTTTTCATACCAAACCTGTGTGATGTTTCTGAGAGCTCTGCCTGAACAGCCTCTTTTTCTGTCTCCCAGGTGTTGCTGCTTTTTATTGTTCTCATATACTGGAAAATGTCTCATTCAGCACGAGGTTGATGCTTGGGTATTATTTTTGTGAGGCCAGAGGTGCTGAAACAAATCACTGGTTAAAACTTGGCTATGCCAAAGCAGCCCAGACTCAGCATAACCAGAATAAATTCTGATTTACTCCAATTAATGCAAATTAATTGTGTGTCTTGGTCCTCCCAAATGCTTCTGCTTCTTGATGTCAACTGGGAGTCAGGGAAAACTGTCAAGGAAAAAAAGCACTTAGCTCTAATCCCGTGCAATGTTCATCCTCTGGACTCAATCTGCCTTATTTTTTAGCTTAAACAGTCACTAATCCCACAGTGAGGTGCAAGACCCAACCAGTGGGTCCTGCCCACCACCCACAGCACCCATAGGGTGGGCTGGAGCTCATGAGAGCAGAGGGTTGTGATGGTTTGCTTTGCCCTGAGCCACCCCAAAGGGCACACGGAAAATGGCATCAGTCCCATCAGAGTCTACAGTCAGACCCTAAACCACATGAAGAGTAAACAGGATGGTCAGGGTTTGCCGTCTGCACCTCTGGAGGAGGAGAGCTTTGCCACCAGTGCTCCCTCCCACCTCTTGAGTCACTGCAGCCTACCCTGCTCATCCTCTTTCCAAAGTTGTCTTCACGCTCCTCCTTCACTTTCCAAAGACCTTCCCAGAGCCCCCTGACTGCTGACTGTCCCCACAGCCTCCCCATCCCACCCTCACACAGCATCCCTCCCACCCCCAGTGCCCAAACACCATCTCCTCAGCCTTGTTTTGCCTCTCAGCTCCTGCATGAAGATGGATTGCCCCAGCACAGCCCTTTTCAGGCCAAATGGATGTAAGTGGGAGGAAAGGCTGAATTAGCATTTTTTGCTGCCAAGGATAGTTCAGTCCCTGGAACTCTGCTGGTCTCTGTGGTAACCAGAAGAAGAAGCATTTTGTAAGAGGCCTCCTTCCTCTAACTCGTTGCAAGAGTGGACTGAAGCCTGTGGTCCAGCTCCAATTCCCCTGCGTGGCCATAAGTCTTGGCTCACGTGTGGGTTAATGGGGTGCACACGCAGAGGGGTCACACCACTGTGCACCCCTTCTACCCTGGTAGCTCAGCAACCAGCCCACCACCTCCAGCCACCCCTCTCCTCTCTCCAGGATAACTGGGCTGTGTGGTCATGTGGAGGAGCTGAGCTTTGCATGCATCCAAATCCAGCTGCTCAATCCCAAAGAGAGGCAGCCCCCATCCCAGCTCCTCCAAACCCACTCCTGCTAAAAAGGACCAACTCCCCCCAGCACACTGTAAAAATCCAGGATGCCACTTTCCTATTTCAAGCCAGAATTCAACAAGGAGCTCAACACTCACAGAGACAACAGGAGCTGCAAACAGAGAACTGGTGGGGCTGGGAGCTCCAACCAGCCATGGCCCAGCCCAGAGGGAAGGATGGGGGAGCCCCAAACCTGCTCCACGCCTGCTCATTTTCTTTTGTATTCTAATTGTCATTATTTGCAAGGCCCTCAGCAGAGGAAGCATGTGGGAAGGGCTGTGCCCCTCCAGCACAGAGCAGTGCCCAGCACCTCTCTCTGCCCGTTGGTCTGAGCTATGACATGAGCTCCTCTCTCCTCAAGCACCCCCCCAGATATCCCCACACACCCCAGGAGAGCAGGGCACCCTGCTTTGCACTGCCTCCCTCTGCACAGACTAAATATTGATTGAATTGGGAGGGAGGACAGTAAAAGCAAGATCTTGCTGCACTTGCTTCTCCCCTTGAGGACAGGAGGAGAGCGAAGCCTGCGTGGCAGGCGTTAGTCACCTTGTTCAACACACAACTGCAAAGTGCACGGGTGACAAGGGCCATGTGAGCTCCTCCAAGCCCTTAACTTCATTACCAGCCACAGGGCAACAGAACCATCCCTCAGGCCATGGGGTGTTCCCAGCCCAGCAGTGCCCAGGACCAAAGAGATGATGCCTGTGCAGCATCAGTCCAACATAGAGGACCTGGTTTGGTGGTCTTGCAGCAAGCACTCAGGTTGCTGAAGGCTGGTCAAACAATTTCCACTGCCAGCAAGCAAGGGAAGCAGCACGTAGCTGGGACACGTGCTTCCTTCACACTTGAACTTGTGGCAAAGGTTGGGAAGGAAAAGCAGTGATGGGCAGCAAAACCCTGGTGGTGAGCTGATCCACATCGAGCACATCAGCAAAAACTGGGCTGGTGGTGTGCTCAGAATAAACACCCTCAAAACCACCACAGTGGATGGCAGGAGAGAGGCAAAACGGAGCCTAAACTTGATGCAAACTTGCTCTGGCTTTTGAGGGAGGGAGCAGACCCAGAGCTGGGCACTGCAACCAAACCCCAGCAGAGCCAACAATGAATCCACTTCCCGCCCCCCCTGCCTGCGTTTAGTCAGTCACTATTTCCTCGGGGTTATCAGAGGATAGATCTGGTTTTAATTGCCGGGTGAATTGTTTCAAGTCATCAGAAAGGTGGATGGCAAGTGTCATCTCCATGGCAACACACCACAGCCCCAGAAACGTGCTCACGGGACACTGGAGTTGTGTGAAGGGCAGGATCTCCTTCCATGGGTGACTCCTCCAGCATCACCACCTGTATTGTGCTGACCATGGCCAGAATGTAGGGATGGGAAACACCTACTGAACATGTGCAACACAGGGAACAAGCTCCACAACACCAGAATTGCACAAAGGAACCTGGATAATAGTGAATCAGAGGCTGTGTAGCAATTTTACAGTGGGAAACAGCATCAGAAAACTGGTCTTTCCAAGATCTATTAATGGGAGACGCAGGAAGAAGCTCTTCTGCTGTACTTGGTGCCATAAGACCTTGGCTGAACTGCTGCGTCCAGCCTGGGGCATCACTTTTTATGGAACCAAGGTCAAAATACCATGGAGAGTCCCAAGGATGACTAAATTTTTCCCAAGGAAAAATTACAAGGATGGCTGAAGAGTTAGAAAATGTGATTTACAAGGAAAGCTCAGAAGAAAGGGACTGGTATGGTCCATGGACAGCCTGGAGACATCACAGCAGCAGTTTTAAATCTGTTATAAATAGGAAGGCAACCAGCTGGGCTGCACGTCCCCCAAGGACAGCAGATGTGGCTGGCTTACTGTGCAGCACAGGAGGTTCAGATTAGATCTCAAGGAACTTTACCATGCAGAGCCTGGAAAGTCAGGCTGCACAGGGAGAGTTGTGGCCACGTCTCTGAACCGTGGCCATGGTCACTGAACCCAGGTGCTCCTCACAGCTGGTTCATGAGCACCTGATCCTGCCTCAGCAAACAGGGCAAACACTGGGCTCTGAGACCTTGCAAGATCTCCTGCTGCCCCTAATTCTGCAACCATGGGAAGCCCTCTACAAACCTCCCTGCTGCCCCTTTGTCCAGAGCCTGCTCCGGCCCTGAAGCCAACAGGTAACACTGAACACACCACCCAGCACAGACATTTCAACTGCACCCCAAACTGCAGACTCTCAGGTCTTCCACATGTCCTTCAGCCTCCAACCCTTTTTGGCTGGAAACCTCCTTTCCCACTGGATGTCTTGGTGTCTCCTGTCCTCAGTTCTGCAGGTCCTTCCAATTATCACTTTCCCTTCCATATTTTGTACACTCTGTACAACGGTTTAACAGAACCAGCTGCAACTTATTCCTGCCTTCATCCTGGAGAGGCTTCTGGGTTCTTTATTCCAGGAAAACAGGTATGACTAAAGCCTTTAATCACTGGCCTTTGGTTAAATCTCATGAGCTCCTTTCCAAATTCACCCACCTAAACTTCCCAGCAGGTTTTTGTATGGCCGAGATAAAAAGGAAGACTGGGTTATCTGGTATAAAAGGGCCAACAGACCCCAACCTAAATCTCCTCTTCTTCATGACCTCCAAAGAATGCCATCTGGCCAACAAAACACCTCGACAAAGGTACTTCAAACACGGGTTTGCTGCTCTGAACACACCTTTAAAAGAAGTTCCAAGGGGCGGATAAAGACATGAAAAGAAAAGAGATTTCAGAGATGTGAAGCTGGAGCAAAGCCAGGCAAGGAAGTGGTTAAATGGGGGTTCATTACAACAATGGTATAAATAGATGGCACAGGAAGTCTGGGGCCCTCTGAAGGAAGGGGAAGTGTTTTCCTTTCCTGAGCCAAGGCAAGGAGGAACTAGGAAACTGGTCATCTGGTTCTATTGCTTAAGGCCAAGCTTTTCTAACCAGAATGCCTTAAAACAGGTATTGAAACCCATACGTGGATGTTTCAGCAACAGCCAGTAAATCTTCAAACTTATAAAAGTCTTGCAATACCCACCAGCTTCAAATAGAAGCTGAAAATTCAGGTTGTTTCTGCTTTGGTGCAAAAGGCTGGCAGGAAATTTTTTCCTTTTAGATTTGAAAAAAAAAAAAAAAAATTCATTGGCTTCCTGGTTTGGAAAAAAGTTGTCTTCAAGACTGTTATTTAGGAAGTCTAGGTGGCAGTTTTAAATTTGCTTTTGGCTCCCGTGTAGGCAAGCTTTTATATTTCCCTAAAGAGCTGCACCTCGGAGGTAAGAAATTCCTGTTAAATTATTTTTAAAGCATTCTGAAGTGACCTGGTTTCGTTCTGTTAGACAACATGGCTGATTTTTCAGTCAAATCTTGTGCTAAGGAATTTCAGGAGCATGTCACAGGAATGGGATCACAGGCAGGGAGAAGCAGCTGCTTCCCAAAATACAAGGCACCCAGAAATGTCTCTATTTTAAATGTAACACCTGGGGATGGGGAGAAATGGGGCTGGGAAGGAGTATGAAGGGAGAGGAGCGA
Source organism: Brachypteracias leptosomus (assembly GCA_013401335.1). NCBI lineage: Eukaryota > Metazoa > Chordata > Aves > Coraciiformes > Brachypteraciidae > Brachypteracias > Brachypteracias leptosomus. Next base: position 286,409 of record VYZX01015353.1, read on the forward strand.
GTTCATGGGGATTCTGTGATGTGGAGGGTTGGAAGAAATGGGCTTTAATCAGTGGTGGGCACCTGTGAGCTGAGAGGGGAGTTTGGATGCTGGGTAAAGCTCAGTGAGAAGGTCCCAGGTTGAGGGACTGAGCACAAGAGGCAAGAGGAGGAATCCAGGAACCTGGGCAGAGGATGGTGGTGGGTGGTCAGAGCAGCACCTCACCTGGGAAAAATCATGTGGATTTTTTGCACAGTATAAGTGCAGTTGTCAATTAGGTAACTTGAATAATGCTGGAGAGAATGGAAGGTGAATAGTCCCTGTCTCCTCTGAGATGAAAGGTGGTGGAGGCTTTCTTGTCTCATTCTCTTTGGTCCTGATGCTCAAGTTTGCTTATTCATGTCACTTCTGCTACTTTTACATTTAAGACTTTGGGTGAAAATCCTGGGAAGCCCTGGAAAGATGGGTTCAGAACTTCTGAAAGAGATTATTCATGGGAGAAAACAAGGAGCTGCAATTTAATACCAACTAAATGCATATTACTTCTAGCTTGTATTCCTGGCTGCAAATCAGACATCCAAACTAAATAAAAAAAGAGGAAAAGATAAAGAAAATTACTTTAGAGTCCCCTCCATTCCTCAAATGCAGCTGAAGGATACCTGCCTCTAACACAAGCTCCACTTCTTTAAGCATAATACAGATTTAAGAGTCACTGTAGATGAATTACTGGCACTGCATCACAATTCCTGTCTTCTTATACGTATAAAAAAAAATGGGAACACCAAACAATTTTCACTCTAGTGTGTTAAAGGTCAGCACCTACTTCCTTGCTTGCAATAAGTGCATGAAATGTGGCTGCTGCCAGCTGGAAACAAGGTGCAGATAAAGGTTCTTGGCTCCATTGCTGACTGGGCAGGAGGGCACATCGTGATTTCACTTCCAAATTACCTGGTACAAGGCAAACCTAGAGTGGAAACCTCCACTCAATTTTGGCTAAAATGTCCATCTTGCTTTTCCCAACCCTCAATGTCACAGAACAGGCTTGGGAAGCACAGAGCATCCTGCTCACGCTCATTTTTAAATGCTTAACATTCTATGCATGAAATGTGAGCCCAGTTTGAGTTAATCATAAAAAGATCCTGTCATATCTACCACTTCTGATCTCTCCTGGCCCTGCTAGAGTTTTTTCCTCTATGTGATCCCACTCAGGCTTGGTGCTGGCAGCCCAAAGCTTGGTCATGTTCACAGGCAGGCAGTGCTCCCATGGCAGAACTGGGACACTTGCAAATTAAAAGAGTCTGTTGAAGGGAAGGAAAAATTTAGAGAGTTCTCAGCAGAGCACAGATGACTGCCAAATTTTTATCTCAAGTTCCTTGCTAGAATTCTACACCCTAAAGAAAAAACATAAGTTCTGGATGGTAAAGGATCTGTAAAGGTCTTTTGAAGCAAGATTATTCCACAAGATAAAGACATAGGTCATAGAAATAATGCAGTCAGATCTTTCTAAAGGACTCCATTCCACTCTGCTCTGGCACTCCACAATTAACACAAGTAGTAGTTAAATTGCCAAATATCTCAATAGTATAATTAGATCCAAGCTAGTAAGAACACCAAGCAATCATAAGAAGGATCAACACCCTGCACTTGAGGTACATCAAATAGAACATTCAAACTCTAGCCAGCCAAAAAGATTTTAGCAACAAATGATCCAACTCAGAGCACCAAGAGAAACCTCCTGAGCAACCAACCCTTTCTCTGTGTTAGAATAAAGAAGATTTACCACCAACGAGCAAACAACAGTGTGGTTCCATGACAGAACAGGAGGGACTGGTGGTAAATTTAGCTGCAGGGTGCAAGTCAGATGAGTTGGTGATGAATGAGCAAGGGCTGCAGATCCATAGGGATCTGATGCAATCCTTTTAGCACTTCTGGAGTGTGTGGGTAGAATTTAAGTTCAGGTTCTGGAGTACACTACTTCTAACTTCTGCAATTTTAGCACAAGCCTTGTGCTTTTTGGTTTTCCACCAAAAACTTTCAGCACTTGAAGTCAAAGGAAAATTTCCATTATTTCCAGAGCATCTAGCTCTGGTGAACACAAGTTCTCAAGAGCTAGCAAGGCCACCAAGGCAGCAAATGTAACCAGTCATCATTTCTGAAGGCAGTTCATGGAGGTCATTGTTCTGATATTGTCAGTGCTCTCTGCTGCCAGTAACTGAGCTGGGGAAACTTGCAGGTCACTCATATTTGCTTCTCAGGGGAAACTCCCAAGTGTCCCTCAGCTTTTCCCTCTGCAGAAGGCAATAAATACATCCCCAGGCAACAGAGAGTGGGGTTGGAAGTCCTACAAGAAAGAACTTTTCCCTGAGACAGTTGAAGCACAGCAGGGCAGGACCCCTCAGCTCAGATGAGCCCTACACAACATCTCTGGGGCTTACCTCTAATGGGTGTAGGATCCATAATCAGCTCCCTGCTTTCCCTATTGTCTTCTGTGCCGAATGGATCCTGGATTCAGACACCAAGTGCTAAATATGCATGAATTACATAAAATATCCAGTGGAAAAGAGAAAAGTGAGATTAAAGAAGTTGTGCTTATTGAAGGTACACTGTGAGGCAAAGCAAGGCAGGTAGAAGGTGCATAAACCACCTGCATTCACAACTCTCTGGGATTGCATAACTAAACACCATGCACAGAGAAGTGTGAGCACCTTTGTCTTACAATTTCCTGCCTTCAGCCTGAAAAACTTCTCAGGCTTTAAGCTACAGCCACTGTTCCCTGTTCTTGTGACACCAAGGGTGACCACTCACCCTTGCCTTCAAGGCACTGTCCCTTCTTTCATTCATTTACTGCATGAGTAAGACAAACCCTTTCTCAATTAGTAGACACTGAGCCATACCTGCTAATTGGACAGACACAGAATCCAGCCTGAAGAAGCACAAAACTAACCACAAAACTGACACCTAGCAAAAACCATCCTTCAAACCCCCTTCCTTTTATGTTCCCCCCCAAATGGCACTTCTGGAGTAAAAATAGGAGATGTGATGTTACAGATTTTTGGTTAAAGTTTGCCTCCTAAAATTGGACCCAACCCAAGGTTTCTGGTTTGTGGGCATGCAATGAAGACAAACTTCTGGAAAGGCTACTTAGTGCTTCTGGGAACAACCACGTGGGTTCTACCATGTTCCATCACCAAGAATATTTTATCCTAAGGCTTTTAAACAATACAGGTCACTACATCCCTGCCAGCCTTTGGAGAATGAGGTCTAATACAGAGGTATCTGGAAATTTTAATTTAGGTTTAACTAAGAGCAACCTCAGCCCACAGAGAGCTTGGCTCTACTTCACCCATGGGGTTTGCTGAACCCATCTGTGCTGCCTGTTATCTTCTAGAAGGCTGGAAAACGAGAGCTTCAGAGCCCTGGGGTGGAACAGAAGGGAACTAACTTAGACTTGTGGAGGAGAATCATGATGGAAAAGTGTCAGAAGTTACACACTGAAGATAAAAGAAGTCGGAGAGTGGAGCAAAGATCTGGGAACAAGCAAGAGCTGTGCTGTGACTTCATTCTCTCCAAGGGACCCTGAAATGACTGACTCTGAGCTATCTTTGCTGAAGTGTGTTTCATTTCCCTAAACCATTCTGGCATTTGCAATCAAGCCCTGCATGCTTTGCATTTATGCAGCAATGTGAGAACTCAAAGATTTCGGAATTTCTTTTAGCAGTTCACAAAATAGCTTCGATCAAAAGGTAAATTTGAAAAGTACTGGTGGAGCAGAACTCGTTTATCTAGAAACCAGGACAACACTTTAAATTAAGCAAGTTGTTATTGAACAGTGATTGCAGCATTAGATTTTATATTAGCAATAAGCTGCAGTGCATGTAGGGTCTGCTGGTCCCATTCCCCAAGGCTGCAGAGGAGATCAAGATCTATCTGGAGCCCAAGTTCCACTTGAGACCTGCTGGATGAGCCACATCTTTGCATGAGGGACTCAGCCTGCAATGAAGCATCTCCTCAGCAAATCAAGATACATCTCCAAAGAGGAGAGGGCATCACCCTGTCAGGAACAATTTTGTCCAGATGATGATATTTGCCAGAAGACTCATTGGAAACAAATTCAATAGCAACGTTTCCCCAGAGTCATCCTTATCTTAAATGATCAGGACAAAAAGGCTCATCTAGCACCAACAATGTATTAGCTCCTCTTTCTTTGAGGAAACTACTCAAGACTTGCCCCAAAATGAGTAGTTTTCCCTGTGACCCATCATGTCTTAAAGCACAAGAAGTAATAAGGAGAGTGCTTCATTACCATGCAGATGAAAGGGAAATCATGTGTTGTCTCCCTGAATATTTAAATTCTGTCATGAAGCTTCGTCAGAATTCTTTGAAAATAGAAAAAGGATAAAACAATCAAATATTTTAAATGCTATGTAACTGATAACATTAGGGTAACATCCATCAGATTACTGAAAAATGAGAATATGATAATGTTGGTTGCTTAAATTCTCAATTATTTTTCCTCATCTGCCAAAAGAGGTTGAGAATTTCAGGAAAGTTTTCATTCTGCTGTCCTGGAGATGTTGAGGTGCATGTCCCCAAGGTGCTCATCTCAATCAGGATTATGCATTTGGCCTCTCAAGCACAGACTGTAGCTCATTTGAAAAGCATATTTAAAAAAAAACCACCCCACCCTTGTAGTTCTCAGTCCATGAGCAGAGGTTACTACCCCTTCCTTTCAACTGTGGCCACAGAAACGGTTGATTTGGGATGGAAATATCTACAGGGGGGGTGAGGGGGGAGCAAGAGCTTCCTAAAATACATTTGCTGCTGGGGAAAGCTCCTGTGCCTTGGGAGGCTGAGGCTCCCACCACCCCCTGTCCCCCAGCCAAAGCCTCTGCCCCCTTTTTGTGCCAAGAGAAAACTCAATTTGTTTGTGCCCTTGAGCTCTGGTGGAAGGAACTGAAAGATCCAGCAGGGTAGGAAAGAGCTGCTGGGGACGTGGTTGTGGCTGCTCAAAGCCCTTTGAAAGGAGAATATGGTGAAGCAATTTTTCTCCTAACCCAGCATTTGTTGGGCTGGTTATTGTTGAACAGCCCAAATCTCTCTCTTCTGAATATTTAAAGTATTGTGCAGTGCCTGGAAGTTGCTGGTGTAGGTTTAGTGAGGATTGTCTGCTTGAAATTCTCAATTGTTTCAGTGTGATGAAGCCTTTATGACATAACCCATTTATTGCAGGGCAAATTGCAAGAGGAATTGATGGCATTTGAGTGAAATTTTATCTGAAAGTGCATCCAGATAAAAGGAAAAGGGATTTCACTTCATTAGCTCTCCAAGACCTAATTTAATTTTTTTTGAAGCTTGAAAAAGCCAAGTAATAATACATCACTTTAACCTGATTTCAACCATCTTCTCTGAACTTTTCTTTTAATATTTTCAGGAAACTGGAAACGTTCTGGAAGGGTTCAAACCAGACAAAAGCTGGATATGGTTTGTTTGGATGAAGAATTTCTTATACTGAGAGATGCAGGAACGTGCATGTTTCAGGAAATACCTCGTTCTCTTATTAAATGCTGATTCATTCAGGTTTTCAGAACCTGTGAAATACATTAAGTTTAGTCCTACCTCAGATGCAGCAGCAGAAACATTTTCCCTGTATAAACAGATTTGGGCAGTTTGCAGAAACATGGAGCACAAAGATTTCTCTAAGCCCTCACTGCCAATTATTTTCAGCCCTACATGTAAAGGGTTTTACAAACTGACCTAAATCAACATTAAATTCTATTGAAAAATATTCTACCATTTCCAGCAATAAAATGAAGCTTAATATAATTATGTATTTGGGCATACTAGAAATGTGTTTAACTGTGTTTTGAGACCTTGTTCCTAAATATTGTCCCCTTGTCTCTATCCAAGAAAAGAAATCACCCAAATTATACCTCAGCCCTTCAGTGCCCAATGAAGTACCACAAGCAAGTTTTCTGTGGTAGTAACTCAAGTGAAATCAATTCTTGGCATTCATTTTTGTGAAATTTACTGTTATACATCAAATCCCAGTTTCCCATAGGGGCTCTGTGGCTCTGAACACCAACGGGCTCTTTCTTGACTCTTCAGTGGGGTCCCCAACTCCAAAGCTCTGCTAGGACTCAATTTCAACTTAAGACTGAGCTGCACCTCCTGGTTCTTTCCCTTCTCCTTGGTGACCTCCTCTCTGGTTCCTACTGAAATACTCCCTCCAAGACTTTCTGACCCTCATGCAAGCAAGGAGACCACGAAGTTTTGACATCAACTCAAGCAAGTACAAAGTCCTCACACATCTGTCTGACAGGAGCCACCAGTGGCTGCAACGTTGTGAAGGGGTGAGTGCCACCCAAACGGTTTTGCTTTGCCTTCTCTCTCACTGAAAGCAGCCCGAGTGCAATTTCCTACTAGAAAGGCTTTGATCAGAGATACAGAGATCAGCAAAATCAAAGGCCAATCACAGAAATCCTGACTACAGAAAACCTTTTCTTGGCCACACGTGTCAGAGCAGCAGAGCAAACGGGGATTGCAGCGCGGCATCAAAGAGAAGGGCAAAAACTCTCTGCAAAGGGCTCACAAAGGACACGTGCCCCAACCAGACCCTGCCTCTGACCCGGGTGACAACAGCAGTGACACCAGGGATGCAGGAACTGACCTGAACTCAGCTCTTATCAGATGCTGCTGGCAGGATGGGCAGCCCTACGGCTGCACCCCGAGCAGGTTAACGCGCCGGATGGAGCTTTGACGTTGAGCTCCACCCTGGAGGCCTCATAAACAGAAGCCAGAACAAATTCTGCCTAGAGGCAGGGACAGTCCTGCTGACCAGCTGACGTGAGCAAGCAGCCCTCCCATGGTATCACACAATCACAGAGTGTCAGGGGTTGGAAGGGACCTCGGAAGATCTTCTAGTCCAATCCCCCTATCGGAGCAGGATCACCCAGAGCAGGTCCCACAGGAACATGTCCAGGGGGCTTTAAACATCTCCAGAGAAGGAGACTCCACAACCTCCCTGGGCAGCCTGGGCCACTCTCTGGCACCCTCACCATGAAGAAGTTTCTTCTCCTATTGATGTGGAACCTCCTCTGTTCCAGCTTACACCCATTGCCCCCTTGTCCTATCACTGGATGTCCCTGAGCAGAGCCTGGCTCCATCCTCCTGACACTCTCCCTTAATGTATTTCTAAACATTAATAAGGTCACCCCTCAGTCTCCTCTTCTCCAAGCTAAAGAGCCCCAGCTCCCTCAGCCTTTCCTCACAAGGGAGATGTTCCACTCCATCATCTTTGTGGCTCTGTGCTGGACTCTCTCCAGCAGTTCCATGTCCTTCTTGACCTGAGAGGCCCAGAACTGGACACAATATTCCAGATGTGGTTTCACCAGGGGGAGGAGAACCTCTCTCCACCTACTAACCACACCCCTTCTGACCCACCCCAGGATGCCATTGGCCTTCTTGGGCACATTGCTGGCTCATGGTCACCCTGCTGCCCACCAGCACCCCCAGGTCCCTTTCTCCTGTGCTGCCCTCCAACAGCTCATGGTATGTTTGCCCATCCCAGGACAGAGGATTTTGGTCATTCTGCCATATTTAGCCAACCAATATTGCAGAGTCCAAATCTAGATGTGCTCGTAGGTGCTGGAGAGGGAGGATTTCAGCAGGAAACCCTATACTCAGTATTTTTCAGCTCTCCTACCTTCTGGGAGCCAGTGCTGGTAACCTACAGCTCCAGTGTCAGTTGATGCAGTGAGTCACAGCTGCTGGCCTGCCTTCTAACTGCTCACATAGCACCATTTGCTTCCTGTTGCACACAGCCTCCTATCAGGCTAGTAAAAAAATTACCAGAAAAAAAAAAAAAAGCAAGAAGCTAGAGGATCACTCAATGTAAAACAGCAGTGCCAGGGCATCTAATTCTCTCTGAAGTCAGCAAAACCTGCAAGGAGATAGGGTCAGGCCCTCCCTTTGCAACAAGTAGTAAGTATAAATCTAAGTATTTTTTAGAAATACTAATGTTTTCCATGCAGTCTCTTAGACAGCATGAGAAGAAAGCAGCTTGTCTTGATTCCTCCTCACAGAAATTGCCAGAAGTTGGTCAAACAGTTGTGCTAAAAGCAAATTAAAGTATAAAAAAAACCCTAAAAGAAGTTGAGGCATGTGCTATGCAAGGCATGGTCTTTACTCAAACCCCATTAATTAAAAAAAAAAAAAAAAGGGAGGGGGGAGGAGGGTGTGAAAAGTTCAAAACTGCTTATCTGGACTTTTTCAAAAGGATGATCCAGTTTTTCCACCTGAAACAACATTTTTCTTCAACACCCTGGCAACACTGCAGTAACTTCTGAAAGGCTCAAAATCAAAATGAAACATTTCACCTGAATGCACTTAAAACAAAATTTTCCAGCTTGCTTGGAAGTGTAAAGTGGTTCCTGCTCTTGCCCAATCCAGGTCCTATTTCTGCCCTTTTCTGCAGGGCAGCCAAAAGACACAAGCACCATTCAAACACCACGTGGGTGCCTTGATCTTGGGCAGCCCACAACACTTCAAGGTAGGTCCAAGACTTGAAGCAGGAGCTCAGTGAGAGGCATGAATGGGAGAGCAGACTTCAGAGTAATACATGAAAAAACCCCAGGTGGGCAAGAAGCAAAGAGCAGCCTTGCCAGAAGGAAGCAGCAGAGGTTGGGCCCTGAGCTAGTGGACAAATGTGTCTGGTTCAAGTTGTGGGTCACAGGATGGGGATGTTACGTGGCTGAGCTGAAGTATCAGGTCCTGCCTACAGGAAAGCTGCACCCTCCTCAAACCCAGCAGCCAGACTGTGCCACACAGCACAGGAGCATAAAATCTGTCCATGGCACTGAGCTACCTTTTGGTAGCTCTGCAGATGCCCCAGTTTCTGAAGGAGCTTCCAACTTTAGCAACAAGCCCAAGCTGCTCCCATAACTACTTGGTTAACTCTCTCTCTGGGGCTTTTACCCAGGGCATCCTTGGTGACAGCCCCATTTGTGCAATGGTGACATCTGTCCATCAAGATGCCTCCCCCCAGGCTTCACACTGAGTGGCATGAGGTAGGTGCTTGGTCCTGCAAGTGACTTGTGAAGTGTTATCTGATAGACCATGAGCAAAAACTAAGATGCAATCTAGCTGCCACTGAGAAATGACTGATTGCTCTGCAGCTTGCCAAGTAGCCATCAGATAACACAAGCTGTGAACTCCTGTTTCAGATGAACCAGAAAGAGAGAGATCAAACTCTCCGGGGTTTTAGTGATGGCCCCACACTAGTCTGGACCAATCCATATTCACTGACCAGCCAACACCAGTGTCTTCTTCCTTCTCCCCACCTCTCTCACCACTCTTGAAGCAGGTTACACCCTTGACAGTCACCTTTGAAAATCACAGTATATAAAGGTAACACAGGGTAAAGCTTTAGGTAAAGGCAGTACCTTGGTTTTTCAACAGCAGCTTTTGACTTCAACAACCTCTCACACTGAGCAAGACTCAGCCCTGATGGGAATCTCCTGATCTGACTGCAGCCTGCCAGGTCTGGCAGTTCAAGGGGGTTCTCCAGGCTCTTTAGGTACAGAGACAGGACCTGCTAAGGACAGTTTAACCCACCCAGATCACAAACCTGTTTCTTCCCTGCTGACTACAGAGACACAACTGGGCTTTGACTGCACATCTAAAACGAGGGGGGTGAATACTGATGTAGCACACACATCCTCTGATCCTGGGAAGGTCAGCAAGGGGCAGCTATTTAAAATGATTTGTGGTAACCCAATCCTCAGACTGGGGCTGAGTTCCCCCTTTGTAAAGTGGGAACAAGAGCACTTCCTCTCATTGAGCAGATGCTGAAATCCCAAGGAATCAGGATTGTGCAGTGATGGGGGTTATAGTAACACCTCAGCTCATATAAATGAGATGCTTTAAGTGACAGCACAGGAAAGTTTTATCTTCTGTGAATCTGGGTGGCAAGAGCTGACCACAGATACCTGGCTTGGAAAGACAGTTTAATGTCTAGTTTGTCCCTAGTGTTTAGTTCAATCTTATGATTCCCAAACACTCCTTTGCTGCTCTGCCCCTTCTCACACAAACACGATTATGCTCAGCTAGTCCCCAAACTTTCAACAGCTCTGCATTAATTGTGCCTCACCATTTCAGCAAGGGAAAATCATTTCTTTTTACAGAGCAGAAAGTTAAGTACCCCAGCTGTGACTTGTTCAGAGGCAGGCAGCAGCTAAGCTGGCTCAGGGGCAGTGGGTTTCCAGCCTCATGCCCCTGCCCTGGATCTCTGTGAAACTCTTTTTTGCTCTCCCTGACTCAACTTCTCAGAGTTTTACTCCAGTGAGAGTCTGCAGGCTAACAGAGATACCTCTGTGACTAATTCTTCTCAGCCTAGGGACAAAGATCTCTACTCCCTTTTACAGATCCTGTGTTTCAAGGGTGTTTTGTTACTTCTCTCCCCCTTCCTTAATTATGTTTTCAGCAGCAGATTCATCCAAGCCATGGATTTCTTTGCCTATATTTTGAAATCTCAAGGAATGGAAGGAGAAAATTCAGCAGCCCTGGAAAAGAAGGGAAAGAATTTCTATTTGTGTTTAAAGAAAAAAGTCTATGACTGTAACCACTGTGGCCTGGTGTGTTTTGGGGGATACCAGCCAGATTCTGGGTATGGCAGGTAGGAGGGATTCCTGCCTGTGCTCACTGCTGTAGCTGCAGAAACCCAACAACAGATCATGCAGCACACCACGAAATGCTGGAAGGACATATGCAAATATTTTTGTCTTCAACCCCAATGCAAAAAACTGTGCCCCTCTGATGCAAAAATCTGCACCTCCCTTTCTGCTGCCTGCACTTGAACAATGAATTTAACCATGCAGAAAATGCCACTGAATGTGGCATGTCCCACTAGTGTGGGGCCAGCCTCTAATTAAAAAAAAAAAAAGAAGAAAAATTAAATCTACTCTCCAAGACTCAAAAAGAAGTGGTGCAACTTGCAGCTTTAAAGGTGGAAAAGCTCCCTGGAGCAGCAGAGGGAGAGCTGTCATGGCCCAAGTGCTGTGGTATTACACATCTCCTGGACCTGCTGCCATCATGACACATGCCTGACAGACACCAGCCCAGATCTGGGCAGGAAGACAACTCTGTTCACTTCAGGAAGGAGCACAGAGCAGGCAAAAAAGGTCACATTGCATGAGCTCAGCCTGTGTTTCTAACTAACACAGGCTCATCTCAGGGTTTAGTGTTGAAGCTTGCCTATATCTTCTTTTTTAATAAACCCAGAAATGAGCAGCATGCACTGATACCTGTTCCAATCCCATAGACTGTTTCAATGAGATTTTTTAAAAATGTCAAAGCTCCTTCCTATTCAACAGCTTTTCTTCCTATTCTTTTCAAAAATCTGAGCTTTTAATACACACGAAGTAATTTTTGGTTTATCCAAAAGCCAACAGACAAGCAACCCAAAGAGTCTGGCCCAGCTGGAACAACCTACCAAGAACAGCAGCCAACAGCATGAGACTGTTTTGCTCTGAGCCTCAATTACAACTCTCACTGTATTTCTCTTTTTCCAGAAGCAGCCAGCCCCCTTCTTCTGCCTCTCCCACAGAGCTGGAATAAAACAGCCCAAAATGGGAGGTGGTGTCTCTTCAAAACATGACTTAACAAGACACTTTATTTAGCCTGCTCCTGACATCCAACCTACAGCTCCTGGCAAGGCAGCATACAAAGGTGTTCCACCACAGTCCCTCTGCATTCCACAGCATATAAACAGGAGAAATCCCTCACGACCACAGCAAAGATCCCCAGAGAGTGTCTTACAGAAAGGTTTGGGTGTACTTCAGGTAGATCATATTTCCTTAAACAAATCTAGTAGGTTTCCAAAGATCCCATGGGGTCTTAATAACCTTGTCTGGATCCAGCAGTAATCACAGAATGTTAGGGGTTGGAAGGGACCTCAAAAGATCATCTAGTCCCCAGAGAGGATGAGGACCTGTTTATTTGTAAATAAACCCCTGCAGAATTCTCTACAGAGAACTAGAAGGTGAGGAGGTGAAGGAAAAGCCTGAGTGGTGGACATCAGTCCCTGACCCAGTGTGGCAGCTGCCTATTGCTACAGCAAAGAGAAATGCTGATTTCTCATGGCTGCAGTGCTCTGACCTGGGGACAGATGGAAGAGCTGCACACAAACCAGGCCCTTTGTCATGGCAGAAACAATTACAGATCCAGTGCAAACTGGGAGACATCTCCCCAGGTTGTAATGTACAGGTCTACATGCTGTCTACACCATACCTCAGCTGTCCTGGCAGCAGCCTGCAGCCCACTCTGGAGTAGCTTTGGTCATAGTAGCACGTACAGACCCCCAGGTCAAGTCTGGCACATCTCAACAGCTCTGAGGAAACCAACTGGGACACGGTGCTGATGCTGGTGGCTGGCCCTGGGTGCACAGCACCAAAAGCCTGGAATTGGCCTCGGTGGGGATACAGCTGTGTTTGTGCAGAGCTCCTAAGAACAGCCTGAGCCACTCCAAAGTGGCTCTTGAGGGAGCCAGACTGGGTGTGTGCACCCAGGACACACAATCCCCCACTTTTAGCAACAGCCCACAGCTGAGAGCAAGCTGCCAGCACTCAACTCTTCTCACTAACCTCATCACTCCTCTTTCAGAAATGCTGCCTCGTTGGAGCAGATCTCAAAGCAAAACTGCTGCCCCTAAAGCACATCAGGAAATATATAAGTAACGTGATGGTGTGAGCTGCACATGGAGTTGGTAGAAATCCTTATTACTAGTGTGGGGAGCTAATTGTCATCTGAAATTGGAAGGAACAAACAGACCCCCTCTGAATGGCAGGGCAACCTGGGGCAATTTCCATCTCATTTTAAAGGGAGTGCTAAGGGGATGGGTAGGCTACAGCCCCCACTGCCTCCCAGTAAACCCATGCCCACTTCTTAGGATTATAAGAGACCATGCCCCCCTCCTCACCCCAAGTTTCATGGTCTATATTGAGGAAACAAGGGCTGAGAGATGGTGCAGGAAGGGGAAGTGGCTCATTCAGGGTCCTAAAGCAGAATAGGAATAAACTGGAGGTCTAAAACTCCTGCCCTTAATCCTGGTACTTTCTGGATCCTGAGACCACAACTCAATTTACATTCTCTTGGTGTAGATAGATAAATTGTGCTGCAGTTTTGGGTTGAAAAGACCCACAATGTATTGATAAGAAGCTGGTGTTAGGAAAAGGTATTCCATGGATTCAAGTTCTCAGTTATATAAAACATGGCAGTACCACTGAATTGAATGTTAAAATGTGTGCAATGGCCTTAGCAGCAGCCTGGAGACTAAAATCTCCATGGTGGTGCACTGGGGACCAGCACTGTGCTGGTCAAGGGCATTAATTTAACTCCTTACATCCTTTGTCTCTTGGGTTTAGAACTACTTTGAGAAAAGGCAGGGAGTGGTCTTACCTGGACATTTAACTTCTTTTCTTTATCAGGTAGAATTCTGTAGGTATAAACACAATTCCTGTACCTGGAACAGATCAGAGGAGATATGGTCAGACTATCTCCAAAGGGAATTACACCATGGCACCCATCCCCATGAGAAAAGGGACTGGCAAACCCAGAGACACACAGATGGCTTAATCTACAAGGATTTTAAACATTCCTCTTTATTTCTCTCCCTGAAGCCTGTGGACTAACACAAAGCTGAAGTTCTCCTGGTCACTGAGACATGTTTGCAGATGTCACTGCAGCAAGTGCTGTCAGCATCAGCCCCAGAGTGAGTTATTCAACTCTTCTTCTGGCCGGAAAGAAAACACCAAATGGCTCGAGCTGTCAGTGGAGTGGGCGGCTCAGGAAGGAATGAAAAAGCAGAAACACCAAAGACAGGGCCAAAATCAGCAGTGAATGAGTAAACTGAAGGGCTGGGATGTGCATTGACTTGCATTGGAAAGAACAAATAATAGATGTCAGCTAAATCCCAGTAAGGCAGGTGATTGTAGGCACATTTCCACACACAAATCCTAAATTCAAACCCATGTCACCAGCCTGGTGCAGCAGCACAATGTACCTGTGCATCTGTAGATCAGCCATCATGTTTTGCCAATTAAATTCTTATTTAAGAGGGGATGGAGGAGTCTTTTGCACACTGAGCATGCCGTAGCAAGGTAAGCATGACCTTCCTCAGCAGCTGCTGAGCTTTGTGGAGCTTGCCCAGGAAGTGTTGACAAAAAATTGTATTTTTTACCTTGCTCTCAAATGAGCAACAGATTGATCAAGATCTTTTCAATTACCTGCAAGGCACTCAGTTAAAACATGCAATATGGCTTTAAGCCAGCCAAGGATGCTGGTTTCAACCCCTTCCTCTCAAAGGAAAAAACTGAACCTACTCTCAGAGCTTCCTTGGCTGCAACAGAAACACTGTGTTACCTGTGGAATTAAATTAAATTAAATGCCCTGAGGTCAGCCCCCAAGATGGGGAGATCAGGCAGATTGATAAAACCTCCTCAGCTCTTTCACAATTATATTGGGAGTCTGTTCTTCAGATGCCTTTCAGAGGAGAGTGAAAGAGACATCACCAGGATTTGGGGCACCCTTACACAAGGAGTCACAAAGAGCAGCTGGGAATTAAAAGGAATTACTCATGAATCATAGCTGGCTTTTTCCAGGGTGTTTAGGGGATTTTGTATTAATGTATCCACATTAACCTGTATCTTTTGATGGCATCAATGCAGAGGGCACAGCACCACTTCACTAAGCAAGGCAAGACCATTTCACAGGCACCTCTTCATTCACACATCTGAGGGTCTGGAAGTCACAGACATGATCTCTGGGCTGCCACAACACTGCTGATCTCACCCAGCCCAGGGCAATCAAGGCGAGCTGAGGATATGCCCCAAGGAAGGGTAGGGGTTTTGTTTTTATCTGTCAATGCAGTTCTCTTACACCATTTCCTCCTGCTGATATGCAAACAGGACTAAGCAGAACTGCTCCTGCAGCTGATGAGAGAAAATGTGTGTGTGTGTGAAGATTATGCAACCGATAAACAAACCAGCTCAATGGCTCTTGAGTCACAAGAGGACCCTCCTTGGTACCTTCACAGAAAGTGCCCCATCATGCAGGCTGCTGTCCTGGTACTTCTGAAGAGGTTTAAGCTGAGGAAGAGCAGAGAAAAGAAGGGCTGTTGGGTGAGACAGGAGCAGGGAGAAGCACTTCTTAGGATCAAAAGGAGGGATCCTCTTCAGCAGTCCCTAATTTAGTGCCTGTGAATGGAGAAGACTGGGACTCTTGCTCCATTTCTACCCTTAGGCTTTCTCTCCTCAGCATCCTGACTGTCAAGTTGTGTGGTCCCAACTACTGTCACATTCCAAGTCCTCCCTAAAAACAGGTTTGAGTTCAGAATTGCTCAGCCACTCTCCAGGCTGTCTGTGGGGGGTAAATATAGCATCAGCCTCAGCTTAAACATGTCACCAAGCATTTTGTCATCTCCCTGTTGTCTCAACCAACCAGAGGAGGAAAATACAGGGCTGGTATTTTCTCTTTCCTCTCCTGGTGTACTTGTCTTTATGCACAAGTGGGGAGCACCTGGAAATCCTAAATAGGACTGCCATGCTAGGCATGGTGCTTATGTCCTTCTCCCAAAGGTTTGGAGATGTCACCTCAAAGACAGTGCCTGTGAGAGGCATCCCAAAGCTGCAGCCAGCCTTTGAGGGTCATCTCTAGAAGTGTTAATCCTGAAGCCACCCACACAGGAACCCCCAGCAGAAGGTCCCCAGGTGGAATGATACCAGTTCAGGTGCACCTCTTTGATTCCAGGATCCAGGCATTCCCCTCCAGGTAAGTTAAGGAGCCCATTTCTTGCCAATGAACTGGCAGATCAAGTGATCCAGGCACAGAGAAAGGAGGAGGAAAAGGTTTTGCTTCTTGCCTTTTATGGGCCAGTGTGACCAGTAGAGCAGAGGACAGCAGTGCAGGGGAGGAGCCTTCCCTCTGCATTCGCTGCTCCAGCTCTCTGCTCAGTCAAATGCTGCTGCTCTTAAGTTTCAGAGAAGGAAGGGAAGCACTCTTTAAAAAGCCCTGCAAATCCACCTCCCTTACTTGTCTATATTTGTACAACCCCTATTTTCCTAAAGCAGCTCTTCAAGAAAATCACAGTTTCATTCTATGCTATAATAATAACAATAATAAGTGCCTTTGCTGCATTTTGACTGATCTGCCCAATAAATATTAGAGCTTTGTAGAATGTGGCACTTTTTTTCAGAGCAAATTTCATGGTTTTTTGTTTTCCTTATGTAGACACAGTTGCCACTTTCTCATTTTCAGCATAATTCCCTTTTTGTGAAAACCTTCTGCAGTCAGGCTTTCAATTCCCCTCTGCCATTCTTTATCTCCAGGCTCTCTGTTTTTTAAACAGAAGCAACTGAAGAGCTCAAGCTTCAAACACCTTCCAGTCAATAAAACAGTTGAAACTGATACATGTCTGAGGAAGTTTGCAGCCTCAGCAAAGTTGCCCATTTTGTCAAGGTGACATTCAGAGGGAAAGACTTATTCACTACACTACCTTTAACCCTTTCTCTTCACAGGCTAACTACAAACCAGCATGAGCTGAAAGCTTGTAATGCACTTTGACAGAAGCTCGTGGGGCATTTCTCGGGCTGTAATTAATGCACCACAAATCCAGCTGCTCTTGGCTGACAGGGCTGGTGCTTCCCCATGTCTTTACTCAAGCCATTCATGTTAGCCACCTCAGAATGGATTTAAGAACACAACCACTGGCTCCCGGTTCAGAAACTCCTGGTCATGATATTGTTCCTATTTCCTGATCCCATGTCTCCCAAGTCACAAAAGGCTTCCAAAGTTGGCTGCGTGAACATTTACAATGGAAAAACTTATGCAAATACATGCTAGGAGACATTTTCACAGCACTTTCTCTTTCTCTAATCCCCACCATCACTCCAGAAAAGTATTTTGTGTACATACTGGACACAAAGCAAGTCACAGTGGTCATACTAAAAATACTCAATGAAAGCAACACCCTATTTTAGCAAAATGCTCCCTGACTTGCAACTTGGGCCCTCAGCCTGTGCTCCACAATTGCCCCTCCTTCCTCCAGCTTGTCTTGGCTATTCATCTGCAGCCACCCTTCTTTTCTCTGCTCCCTCCAGACAGACAAAACTCTTCCCCATCTTATTACCAACATCCCAGCAGGCAGAGGCTCTCTGCACTTTGTGACCACCCCATCACCCAGCTGCTGGTCTCCACAACAGCCCAACACCTACGCTTGCAGGGCAGCCACCCAGCCCCACGCTTTGCTGCAGATGAATCCTCCCCAGCAGACTCTGCTGTCACCAGAAGCCTGACCTCAGAGTCAAGCAGTTAGACCAGAGCTGTAAACGAGCAGCACCACCCTTACCACTGTGAGAAATACACTTTCAGAAAGAAACTACCCTGAGAAACCTGCTTGTAATTGAATGTGGGGTAAGGACGAAGCAAGTTTTATTAAGCTGCTGCACAACGGCAGCAAAGAGGATCTGACAGGCAGAATAGGGTCCCACAGAGACTCTATTGATCTCCTCTAAGCAGAGAGGAACTGTCTTATCTCTCTGTAACGCAAAGGCAAATGCCTCAGACTTCACCTACTGATTTCAATCTCCTCTTGCCCTTGCACTCCAGCCTCCTATCACCTGCTCCTCACTAACTCAGGGAGGTCTTGCTTTCTGGTGTCCAGCCCCAACCTGCAATGGGGGGGGTCAAGGCTGCCAAAACTTCTCTCCTCCTCCTATTTCTCCACACAAGCCAAGTTAATGATGCAGGTGGGATCACCGCTGTGTGGAGTGTGCCATGCACAGCTCCAGGAGCTATTCCAAGCCTTTTGCTGAATGGGACACAGCACTGTACAAGCAGGTGGGTCAAACACACTGAACCAGAGCAAGAGAAGTGCCTGGGAGGGTACCAAGCTCAGAACTTGAGTTGATAAATGCAAATACCTGACCCAAAGGGCTCAAAAGGTTATTTTCTCTCAGAGCACAACCACATCATCTTTGATTATTCTCTCCTTTTGTATCAGGGGAAGGAATAACATGGGCAGCACAGCAGTGAAAAAGCAGCCTGGCCCTGCTCCCAACCATTCCCAGTGGCCCAGCCAGGTGAAACCAGCCAAGCTGCACCTTCCCAGCTGGCAGGGTGGCTGTTCCCCCATGCCGGAGGGGGGTGCAGGGGTGACACCCTGCCCGGGGGGGGGACACAAGCGTGGGGTGAAGCACGAGGCTGGGGGCTGTACTTACAGCACACAGAGGGCATATGCCGAGGCGATGGACTCACTGGCCCGCACGAGGAAGCTGCCATCCTTGCCCACTTTGGAGAGCAGGTCTTCGGCTCTGGAGCGGGTGATGTTGCCGTGGTACCAGCACTGATCCATGGCTGGAGGGAGCCTGAATGCCACCACGGGAGCTGCCAGAGCTGCCTGTGTGCCCGACGACCAGGCAGCCTCAGCTCACCGGCTTCCTGTTTCAATAGCACAGAGAGGGAAAGGAAACTCGGCCGCGGACAACTTCCTCAACTCAAACAGCCCAGAGAGTGAGTGTGACATGTTCCTGCAGCCCCCGCTCTGCTCGCCATGCTGGGGATGAAGTCACTAGCAAGCCCCCGTCCCTGCCTTCCTTCCCCCCCCAAAGTTCAGGTCTTAATACTCAGCATCAAACATCCCAGCTGGGGATCTCTCCTGCTGCCCCCCTCCAGGTCAGTCCCCCAGGCTCTGGTGGCTTGTTGTCCCATTTACCATCTCCTGGCAGACCCTTTGAGTTCCCATCTTTTTCCTGCCTGTCCTACCCCCTACAGATCTCCACGGAGAATAAATAAATCAGAGTCATCAGAAACATGCTGTGAATTAGGTAGGATATTTAGCACTGCCTGCTCCATTCCTGCCCTGTCCAGCCCTCACATCTATCTAGGTGTGAGGAGGGGACTTCAAAGAACTGGAAAAAACAAACAAATAAAAAAAAAATCCCCTGCATGTTTTGATGCACCAAAGCAAACTAAGGCTGGTTTGCTCCAGGGATCTCTGACCAAAGCTCCCTGTCAGCTACTGTGAGATGGATTCAAAGATCTTTCCTACTCCAGATCCCCAAAGGAGGGATGGAGCAAAGCCACGTCTGGCAATCTATGTCAGAGAGGGGAGAACTGGAGCTTTCACTTCCCTTTTCTTTGTCTGTACATCTGCCTCTTGTCTGTGCTGTGTGCCATGCTCAGCACTCCATCTCCAGGGCACAGCAGCAGCAAGCAAGGACATTGCTGGAAGGTCACTGCCACCATGGCAAACTTGGTTGTCTGTCCTGTACCTCCAAGAGAACTGCTCTCAGTTACCCAGACATCTGCTCTGCAGGGACCAGCTTAATCTCTGCCATTGAGATTAAACTGGGGGCACCAGCAGTTCAAAATTGTGCAGCCAGCACAGGACCCTGCTAAATGTGCAGAACATCAACGTGCAGGGCTTCTTGTCCATGCTGAGCAAGCACTCTACACACCCAAATTAGCTCAGCTGGACCTGCCCTCCAGCTTCACCTAGGGCTCCAGAAGCCAAACTCCCATGGATTTAGATGCCTCAATGGAGTCAGATGCTAAGTGGCTCTGCATGCACAGCAGCTGTAAGCTCTTGTAGGCTGCAGAGTGGTTACAAACCTTATTCTCCCCACTGAGAAGGATGTCTGCACATGGCAAAGGGATTGTGCAGCTCCTTTGGCAGCCCTGCCTGGCCATAGTGTGCTGCTAGCCCCACCTGTACCAGCTTCTTGGGATTTCTGGTACCTAGAGTAGCTTCTGTGGAGCAGAGCTGCTGCAGGATGCAGAACAGCTCTGAATGTCAAACCACTGCTTGACCTCACAGAGCTCTCCATGCAATGGACCTATACGTTGATGCTGAGTGAATAGAGCTGCTGCATAATGTGAATTTTGCTAGAATGAAACTGCCTTTGGAGAACTTCTCCTGACCTACTACAAGTCAACAGAGAGGTACAAGCCCTGATTAGATATCTAAGATTAATTAGCTGTAAACTTAATACTTAACTCTAATCCATCCTGCCACCAACTTCAGTTTTTAGCAAGCTGCTGCTACTTCATTCAAGTGTGTGCATCTCCTGTCCAGCCACACACAACTCCTTGACTTGGAGACATGAAGGAGGGGATGGAATCCAAACACATGTGATGATCGTGGCGTCCATGCTGGTTTCTGTGACTATTTCTTGGTCCTAAAAGAAAACACAGTAAAGCTCCAGCTGCTCAAAAGGTGAGTCCCAAACTCCCTAACACAAACAGCTCTGTGCTCCCTGATGGCTCCTTTGCAACCCTGACTGAAGAGGAGATGGCATCTGGTTTACTCCTCATGGTGCTGGCATATGAACCCTCCAGCTCTGGAGAAAGACCAGCCAGGTAGCCCTAAGGTTTCCACAAGGAATAGGATGTGCTTCAAATAGTCCACACTATCATCCCACAGTTGGGACAAAGCCCCGTGTAAGACTTACCCTCATGAAACAAAAGAATAATGGCTACATCTGTCACACAAATCCAACCCAGACTCAACAGAAGCTTTTAGATAACTGAAGCAGCCACAGCAGTATTTAATTTAAACTTACTTGGGAGAACGAGGCCACAGACAAAGAACTGGGGCACATTTTGCTGGTGGATAATCAAAAATCACAGCTCTGGCAGTCTATGGACAAAGCAAGCATTGTTTCCCCCCATGTTAGGGTATTATTCCAAGCTGCCTCTCAGACAGTGCAATAAACTCTTTATCTAAACTGGGTTTGCTGCAGATGTCCAGATAGTGTTGTACCAGCTGGCTGAGAACTCACCAGCCTGTCCAGAACCAGTGGATAAATATTATCTGATAAATATCACTCAAGATGCACAGTGGTCACTCAACCCTCCCATGTATATCCAGCCTGTGACCTGCATCAGATGAAAAGCTCTTGAATGTGCATCTTCATGTCATGAAGTAAAAGTATCTCACAGTACACCTGACAAGGGAGGTTAAGTCTATAGGACAGCACTTAGCTTTGCTGAAGTCTAAATATAAGCCTAAATATAACATTCTTTCACTAGGCTATTGACCACAAAGGTCTATTTAGGCTCTAGCCTATATCTAAAAGCACACGAGTAATACCCACAAAGTGCTGATCAGCTGAGACACTCTGTGCTACTCCAGACCAGCATGTTACTGACCTGCTGCTTGGGGAAGGCTGCACAAATTACAGGTGTCTTTGTGAAGTCCATGAGGTCTCTTCACTCCCTTGGTATCTGCAGCCTCCAGGTGCCCTGAAATAAATCTAGATAGTGAGAATAATCAGGGCCCCTTTAGCTATTGGCAATAAAAGGCAAGGGTGGGGATGCTGAGCAAGCAGAAACTCATAGACCCAAGCAGTGAAGTGCAAAGGATCCTCTGGGACCTACCAGCATTCCCCAAAGATGTGTTCTGAGAGCACTCTGGAAACCAGGTATTTTTCCTTCACCACCAGAGCAAACAAACATGTTTTCCTTGGAGCCATTGCACAGACAAAGAGAATACAGCACACAGCAAACAAACAGACTGGTTCACAAAGAGTTTTGTCCAGAGGCAAGGGTAAAGCTCCCCAGTTCTACCTGCTCTGATGTGTCTCCCTTGGTACCCTTTCATCTCTGGTCGCTCCCCTTGTCTACTCACTGCATGATGCCTCCTTCCAAATCACACCACAGCCTCAGAATAGTTGTTTTCTCACCAAAACTGGGGCTGGTTCCTTCAGAAAAACCTGCTGGAAAAAAATCTCTTGGAAAGTCTTCCAGCTTGAGCACTCTCATGGCTGCTCCGGGCTTGGTCAGGTCCCCTTCCTCTGACACCTGTGTCTTTGTAATTTGCTAGAAGTGGAGTAAAGTTATTTGTTTGGCACATTTCCTCAATTAATGATCTGTAATAACAGCCACGCTTACAAGATATTGGGTTGTTAGCAATAGGAACAGTCCTTGCACTTGTCTTAGAATGACCAGGGAGTTATTTCCCCTCCTGACTATAAATTGGGAGCTCCCTCTGCAGACCTGTCCTGATCCTGCAGCTTCCATACAGCCAAAATGCCATTTCTGCCACTTGCCCTGTCCCCAAACAAGGGGGGGTCCTGGTGTCACTGCCCAGGCAGAGGGCACAGCTGGAGCACACGAGGTTGTGGTTTCCTGACACATGAGAAATTGCAACTTCTCGGTGCAGTGTAAGCAAAAGGGCAAATCAGCAAGAACATAGAGCTTGGGAAGTAAGGAGAAGGTTGAGTCCTGCTTTCCCAAGGGAAGGAAGGAGAAGTCCCTGGAGGGGCTGGGAACTCAGCAAGGCAAGCCCAAATGCTCTGCAGAGGTGGGCAAGGAATATCCCAAGATCAAGACATCCCATGGCCTTGCTGAAAGGAGAAGACAGCAAGCTCTGAAAGCTAGAGGTGCCAGCAAGTCCTAACTAGAGCCAAAGCAGTCTTCTGAGGAAGGTAAGAAGAGACAGGGTAGTAAGCCCAGTGTCCTCTCCAGCACTTTCTCCACAGCTTAGGATGCCCTATACAAAGGTCATGCTTGTTTTGAGGACATGATGCTTAAGATGACAGTCAAAGGGAAAGGCAGGAAAGGAGAGCAGGCAACAGAAAACAACCAAACACATGTTCAGGTTTAGTATATTTAATAGACTTCGTAATCTACAGACACCACAACACAGGAGGAGTACAAAAAAAACCCCCTTTTGCTGAAGGATGAGAAGTGGCAGTGAAAAGAAGGATCAGCAAAGGTGGTTTTCAGAGGGATGCTGATGGAGAGGCTCAAGACTCAGTGCTCTGAGGGAAAGGCTTGCTTCAAGGTGAACATCACAAAGA
This sequence comes from Brachypteracias leptosomus, assembly GCA_013401335.1. Taxonomy (NCBI): domain Eukaryota; kingdom Metazoa; phylum Chordata; class Aves; order Coraciiformes; family Brachypteraciidae; genus Brachypteracias; species Brachypteracias leptosomus. The sequence continues at coordinate 309,241 of VYZX01015353.1, forward strand.
TCATCTCTTCACATTGTTGGTGGGTCCCGTATTCAAAGAGGCAGGAGAACAATGGTGAGCCATCTGGCCCAACCCCCATGTACTGCAGATCCGAGTAAGCACACAGGCCCTTGAAGAGGATGCTTGGCTTTGTCCAGTGTGCTGGATTCAAGGGGCTTTTGTTGAGGTAAACTCCTAAATCTCTTCGACCTTTCGGGTCTGTAGGATGAGCGTAGAGCAACCAACTATCTTGGCATATGGCACCAGGGGGAGGTGGGAAGGCAGCTACACTTCCATGACATCCAGAGGGAGGTTCTACCAGCGTTTCGACCCGCTGGCCTCCCTCAAAGTCCACCCCATGGTTGTAGCTCACAGCCTGGACTCTGGCTCCCCTGCTGCTCCTTGCATTGCAGTAGAGGACCTTCCTGCCACAAGAGTGCACCTCAGCTACCTGGCACTCCACCGCGCTCTCCTCTGCCACGAAGTTCCCCATCTCCCACGTGGTCCCGTGGTCAGAGCTGATGAAGCAGAAGGCGTGAGGGGTGGGGTGTTTCTTAGGGTCCAGGATGCGGTAGGCATAGGCAGGGATCACAAGGCTCCGGGCCTCGTTGAGCAACTGTAATCCATGGCCTGGCCCCACTGCAAAGGTGGCCCAGTTCTTGTACTCAGTGCTGATGGTACCGTCGGTGACGTCCTGAGCGGGGCTCCAGGTGCGTCCTTGGTCCACGCTGGTGACGTAGCAGAGACGTACCAGGTTGGTCTTTGTCCTGAGCTGGTGCTGCTCAGAGACCTTCCCTGGGACAGCTATGAAGAACAGGATCAGCTTCCCCGAGACCTCATCATAGACAGGACAGGGGTTCATGGAGCGATGGTCTTCGAGCTGAGCATTGACTATGGTCTCCATCCTGCTCCACTGCCAGGGCCCGGGGGAAGGGAGACAAGAGTAAAACACACACTATTACCAATAGATCCACGTTACAGTGGGAGGATGCCTGGATAAAAGCTACAGAAGAACATGAGAAGAGAAGCAAGTTAGCAGGAAGAGCAAGAAATGGGAAGACAAAGCACTGGCATCACCAAATGTAGGTGAAAATTATTTGGGTGACAGAGCACACATCCACTTCAAAGAGGTGGGTTATGTCCTTTTCAATTACTGCTCACTGGGAGCTGACAGCTCTGATCTCAATGCCCCTAGTGTCTGATGACACTTTAAAGAAGTAATATTCAGAAATTCTCACAAATATGTATCTTTATGACACATTCTCAGTGGTCAGAGTGTGCTGGTACAGGCACTGTGCTGTGTCAGGGATTTGTAGGAAACCAGATGGACAACCAAGCCCTTCAAGTGTGCTGGATGCTGACAAACTCCTTTCCATTCAGACTCCTGCTCCTTCATTTTGATCCCTGTGTGAATGGGTGTTCCAGCCTCCACTGAGCTCTAGCCCCTTGCTAGGGCTGATTACATGGCTTTACACACTCTGCTGCAGAAATCTGGACCCTGAGTTGTCCCACAGAAAATAGGTTGCAGACCAGGCATAACTAAGCTCCAAGCCCTGCCTCTCTTTATATGAATAGCATATAATACAATCACATTTTTAACACCAACATTGCAATTAGAAAATTATTCCTACCTAGTGTTATTGGCTTGGTAAAATAAGCAGTATTTTCTAAGAAGATTATACTAATTAGCTTTTCTATCCTGACTTGCTGATTACCCTTTTTGGTCATGCCTCATCTTTTTTCTATTCAGCCAGTATTAACTTTTTTGGGAATATTTCATATTTCCATTTTAAGAACCTCTAGCATGTGAATGCAAATTACTAAGTTTATGGCCAACTGAGCCCTACTTAACTGAATTACAGGGGGTTACACAAGATGTTACCTGAATGCTGTGACACTGCAGGTGCACTCAGAGGCTGCTTCTGCCAGGCAGACTCTATAATCTGGGACAACCAGTCACCAATGAAGGGTTGGAATAGAAAAATGACTTTTTTTTTCTTTTCCAAGACATTAATGCATTTGCAAATGTAATATAAATAGAGTATCCACCACCCCCAGTCACCCAGCAAGATAACTGTTAATAACAACGGGTGGATTAATAAGGTAACCAATTCACTGGCACAGACAAACACTCTTTTGCGTGGGGAGATTAGCTGTTCTCAATTGTTTATTAAACCAGAAATTAGGCCTAGGAGGATGAATTAAAGAAAACTAGTCACCAATTGCTAATTCATTCCTCCCCGTCCCTGTGGCACTCCCTGTTTCTGTCTCTCCTCCACATCTTTGCTGTCACGACAGGACTTTTTGTCCCATCTATCTGCCCCTGTAGGTCTGTGAAGATGGGTCAGAGCTGTCCACAGAAAATCACAGAATGTCAGGGATTGGAAGGGACCTCAAAAGATCATCTAGTCCAATCCCCTCACTGGAGCAGGGCCACCTAAACCAAGTTGCCCAGGAACACCCCAGAATCCCAGCAGTTACACCAACACTTGCACTACTTATAAGCACATTTGTCTCCTATAACTGGGGAGAAGCAGCCGCCCTCTCCCCACACCCAGAGAACAAACGCATTCCACCCATTTGGGGGCAGACGAGCAGGATGGGTGGACATTCTCCCCCATTTGCTCCCCAGATGATACCTGCACATGGTGCCTGGAGGGGTCATAGACACCCCTGCGCATGGCTATGAGCTTGGCATGTTCATCCACCACGTCCTCCCGCTCCTCAGCGAACGCCAGGATGATGCTGAACCGGGGCAGGTAGAGCAGGGCTGGGATGCGGTAGCTCCAGGTGCCATTCTGGAACAAGGTCTCTTGCTTCAAGACAGGGAATGAGGCCATGGTGCTGGGGGGAAGAAGACAAAAGGCACTTAGACCCACCTGTAGCCCTGCACAACATCCTGAGGCAGATTCCAGTGCTTTTTTTGCACCAATTTCTTCTACTTCCACTGCTTTTCCAGCTGGCAACACAGAGCAGAGGTACCCCAGGAACAGCCTCTGGTTGGTCTTACTGGAGTGGTGCAAGGTAAGCACACTAAAAACAGGTCATGGAGAATCTGTCTGTGCTTTGGTTTTGCTTTTTCATTAAATCCACAGGCTGGTATTTTTGTAATTGTGATTTTGCTCTGTAATTCAGAAGATTGTTGATAATCAAGCATTATAGGATTTTCCCTCAGAAGGCCATTGCTGGCTTTGGTGGTGGTTTCTCCAAAAGCCAGCACAGGACTTCTGCTTCACCAAATAAGTGCTTAAAATCCCACATAAATGACACGCTGAGGAAATCCCTGATCCCAGCTGTGCCTATTTGAGGATGGAAAGCACCAAGCATGAAAAGAGAGGAAAAAAAGAACATCCCTCCTCCTGTCAAATTAAAGAACAGTCTGAATGGTGCCCCACCACATCGGGTGGGACTTCTGGCCAGGAAAAAGCCTTGTCTGACTTAAAAGCAACATTAGGGTGGCAAATATGAAGGGGCATTGAGGAAAGCTGCCTCTATGCAGCTGGTGTGTGCTGTGCCCCCACAGAGTATCTCTTCCTCTCCTCAGACCCACTCAGCCCTATGTCCTCTTGCACCAAAACTCTCCCATGAACTCATTAAACCTGGTAAAAACCCACTGGCTCAGGGGGATTATGTCTGAGCAGAGGGTGGAAAAATAAAAAATTAAATTATATTAAAAAAAAGAAAGACAAAGGATCTCTGACATGATGCACCAGAAAGTGAAGGCCTGAGTATCCTCTGCTCAGCACAGGGTGGGGGGGAATTAAGGAAAAAAATACTCAAGCCTTAGATCTCTGACGCATTGAGTGGGCAGGATGGCAGGGAGGAGATGACAATACACTCTGAGTAAGAAATTCAGATGCCTCCTACCTCGGCAAGACTCTTGGGTGAGGATTCTCCTCTTTACCTAGATCTTGGGAAGAGCCACCATGGCTATTGGCCACGGATCAGAGCCTTATGTTGGTGAAGATTGTCTTGGTAACTCAGGACTAGATGGAGGCTTATGCAGCTGCTGAGTGCACGTGCCTACCTGGAGAAGGGTTCCCACTCTTCAGTATTGCAAGAAAATAAATTATATTAGTATAATTAACATAGACTTGGTTAATATTTTTTTTTTTTAAAATTGTTTTGTTGTGTTTGGGTTTTGTTTGGTTTTTTACAGTGCTGATTACAGAGTTAGGGCAGCACAGATAAGATAAGTTCATCCTCCTCAGACAGGACCATCATATTTATGCTCTATTCATATCTATAGCTAGGCAGCAAATCTTCCCTGCTTTCACTTTCCAGGTGCTATAAATATCAGTGAGATTTCTGAGCACTGATTGGAAGGGTCTGAACTGTGCTGTTTAAAGCTGGCTGTGCAGACCCCAGCAAGCCACAGCTCCATTGCCACTGGAGATAGAAGTCTCTCTCCAAAGGGGAGGTGCTCACTCCTCACTGTCACCGACCATAAAACAGTCTGAAAAAAGGCAGCAGCACCACTACTACACAGAATATTCCCCCAATTTGACCACAGCTCCCCATGCAACACCACGAAGAAAATAGGAAGACCTTCCTAAGAAGAAATAATTGTGCTGTTTGCTACTTACCAGCATGGGTCTGGCTATTTATATAGAGCACAGCCCTGGCTGTGTTCTCAGGGCTGCTGAAACAGAAGCTCACCAGAGTGCTTCCAGACTATTTAAAGGGAGGTTATTTAAAGGGAGATTAGTCAGCCTGCCTAGTGCAGCACAGGTTCTCTAGCATTGCTGCTCATGATGCCATCCTGGTATTGCAATCCTGCTCCAGGCAGGGCAAGGAGGAGGCCAAAAAAAAAAAAAAAGAAAGGAAGAGTGGGAGAGAGGGAGAAAGATCTGGGCTGCCCCACAAAGCTCCCAGAACCTGCTGTAGCTGAGCCCCTCCCATACAAGCCTCTCATCTGTGGACATCTCCACCCATGCTCTTAACCCCTCTTTTCCTCTCCTTGCCACATGCAGATGGAGGGAAAGGGGGATGTTAAAAGGCTGGGAATAGCTGCCATAGAAACAAGCCTGAGGTTCCTGGGCACAGCACCCACAACTATAACTGAGGAAAACACCAGAACCAAGTGCCTCTTCCATCTCTTCAGAGACTGAACAGGGAGATGTGTGTACACACATTTGTGTACATCCTCCCTACCCACAGTGTGGGTATTATGTCCATATGCAGATATACACACTGTGTATCCATCTGCAGAGAAACTCTCCCATCCTTTTTTAAACAGACTTCAAGTAAGTGCTCAACTTCTTCTGCCTTCTCCCTCATGGATCCTCAAGCAGAGCCTGAGTCACAACAGTCTGAGTTTCACAAGGAATTGAAAAACGCAGAGTCTTTAAATAAGCTTATATATACATATATAAAAAATAGTCTTACTTTAGTTCCTTCTCCAGCCAAATTGAAAGAACTGCTTTTTCTCTTGACCTCTACCCACTTTCAAAGGCAAAAACACCTTCCTGAATAAAAGAGAAGTAGGAAATCATTGACAGGACAACAAATCATCGACAGGACAGACACATGAAGAGCATTCAAAAGCTCAACTCTTGCACTGCAGGAATTCAAATCATACATGCCAGTCCCTCCAAGGATAAATTGCCAAATAATACAAGTGTCCACGATACTACTTTGTTCCCAAACCCTACTGACCTAGCACTGGCTGTCCTGCAAGGAAGAAGAAGGTGGGAGTGTTGCAGCCAGGATGATCTAAGGACATGGGCAAGACAAGGTTTGCAGACCATGGCAGTAGCTTTTGAAAGAGCAGGAGCTACAACTGGAAAAAAGTCAAACTTGTAGGAACACAAGGGCCTGAAATCCAAGCAGGAGCTTGCAGAGCTGTACACAAACCGATGACAATTTTTTGGACCTGTATCAATTTAATCACCTTGGAGAGAAAAGTTTTGTGAGGTAAAGGGGTGAGAAAGGGGAAGCAGAGTCCACAGATGGTAATTTTTTTTCCTAGGAGAAAAAGGGGTAGCTGGTACCTCTTTCCAGACAACAGAGTGAGGAGAAGGGAAAATGATCGTGTAGCCATTGAGCCAGGATTCCCTCCTGCATTTTGGTATTGACTGGAGTTATGAATTTATTCTCATCCATGCAAAGTGTTCTGTCCAGGGAGACTGATGTTTACCTGCAGTTCCTCCCCAAAGCAGCAGGGAAGCTGCTGCACTGAGATCCAGCACCTCACCTCCAGGCAGGGAGAAGGACGGGCAGGATGGAGACACATCAGAGAAGAGGGGAGTTCAACCCGAGGAAACCATTACTCATAGTTTGCCAGTTAAACAGCTGTAATGATTTCCAAAGCAGAGCCTGTTTCCAGCACACCAGACGAGCCAAAAGAAATAACAGTTGTCAACAAATGAATCTATGATGAATCTGCTGCCTGGAAGGAGCCCAAGCTGCAGTTTGATAGGTGCTGGGAGACACCAGGAGAAGGTTCTTGTTCCTTCCACTTCTCTCCTTCAAGGCAGCTCACATGGACTTGGCTGCAGAGCAGGATGAGCCCTTGCATGTTTATTTGCTTTAACCCCTTCCAAGAAAAGTGACTAAAAAGGAGAACATTTCCACTGTAAAAACCTGTCTTTAATGTGTTCAGCTCCAAGCTGAAATGACAGCTTGCCTTTAAAAACAAACCAGCAGAAATGAGGTAATGAGCTGAGCTCTATCCCTTGGTCCCCATCAGAATGTTCCGAACGCTGTACAGGAGGTTCTTGAAGGAATTCAGACAGATGCCAAACAAATAAACAAACAATTCAGGCAGGGAGGTTTTGGGGGGAAAACACAAAAATTCCAAGTCAATAACACACAAAAAAATAGTTAAAATTCTGCTTTTCAAGGCAAGCAGAAGAATCCAGGTCCTGTCATCCTCTACTCAACACCAGACACCATCCTCTACTCAACACCAGACACCATCCTCTACTCAACACCAGACACCAAACTCAGAGTGTTTTCCAAACTTATAAAACTCAACTAAGTGCTATGCTGAAATCATTTCTTGTTTTACTTAAAGAAAAAAGGACGTTTCCATTGGGATATTGCATAGAGGGGAGTCAGGAATAGTCATGTTCTCATTGTATAGGGCTAAGAAATAGGAGACCCAGTTTGCTTCTAGAATCCTTGCTACACAAGGTATTCCTGTGCAAGCCTTTCCTCCTAGCCAAGCAGCATTTCTGCCACAGCCCAGCCTCAGACCATTCCATCTCCAGCTTATTTATGCCCCTAGACCAGATCCTACCCTAAATCTGGGTTATGGGATTTCTTAACAAGCCAGACAGCACACATTTATTTAGCCCAATAAGTCACCCTCAAAGTAAAGGCAGAAAGGAGGGTTATCAGCAAGACCTGTCAAACCCTCAACTTTAAACAAACTAAATCATTTGGAATTCGAAACTGAAAGGCACAAAACTGGAATGACTTTAATCCAGCAGCCAATTGGATTAAACTTTTTAACCACGCTAGAAACAGAAAGTTTTTCTTGTGGTAAAGGCTTCGTACCACACTTAGAAGGGGATTTTCAGCCTCCCCAGTCCATGCTTTCCTAACCAATCCACCAACTTCTGCTTTTAAGATGTTGTGGCTCAAATGTTGTATCTTAAAATGCAGGTTTTCTTAGCACTCCAGAGGAATTACATGATGCAGCATTAATTTCCTCAGTGGAGGAGCACACAAACTGCACACTCCTACTTGAATCTCCAGAATGTTGTATTTACCTTTTTAGTTCCTAGCAACATCCACTGTTATGATTTTTAAAAAAAAAAAAAAAGGAAAGAAAACAAAGCAATACCTCTTTCACTCTGTCTCCTGGAAGTCACGTCAAAAACCCCAACGAAACAAAGAGCACTTCTATTGGAGGAGATAAAAGGGAGTCTCACCACTCTTACCAACTAATCCCCAACCTGCAGAATTATTTAAATTGGCAGCAATGTCAGCAGTCTCAGATCCCCAAGGAAAACCAGCAGCTGGCACGTATACACAAGCTGACATTTAAAGAGCAAACCTGTTTTGCATATAAGGGGAGGTTCCATGTGAGCTGGACAAGCACTAGGGAGAGACTTGTGAATTATCATAGTAATTAAACAGCATATTTCTACCTGCATGGGTTGGCAGCACTGGGGGACAGCTGTTGTTTCTAATGGTTGTGCAGTCCACGTGCTCTGATTTCTTGGTCTTCTTGTTCCTTTTTGCTGAGAGGGGGAAAGTTCCTCTGGTCTCAGCACGGAGATTCCTCAGAGTGCTCCTGAGCTCTGGGAGAGTTGGCCAGAAGAACCCAGGGAATGTTTATAAGCAGCAGGTGAGGGTGCTGTGATTACCTGACCTATTCTTCTGCTCCAATCCATCAACAGGTTGTTCCTGGATGAAGAAATGGGCTAACACAGGAGTCCCCAGGCAGTGGTGCAGCAGTGACATGCTGGTGGATGCAGCTCCCAGTTACCAAGGCCAAACCATCCCAGTAGCTGCAGTCATGAGCTAATGGGGAAGAGTCAGGCAGAGGAATGGAGGGGAGAATATAAGCCTAGGATTCCAGGTGAGGAAGAAGAAGGTGGCAACACCCCTTCTCCCAGCTGTGTTCTTGCAGGCTTAGAGGCAGCACCTGTAGCTGCTGAGAGGACCCAACAAATTATTTAATGAGTACCTGGTGCTACTGATCTAATGTTCTGCTGCTGCTGTCAGAGGTGACCTTTCCTATCTCGTTCCTCACTGTTCCTCTTGCTTTCCCCACTTCTCTACTGTGTTTCCACTGCTGCCATTAATGATTTTTTGGCCATCTTTGATGTGATCTGAAAAAAAAATAAATCAAAGTAACAATCCTGAAAACAGATCTTGCCAGCCATGAAAAAGAAGAAAGAAATGTCTCCTCATCTGATGAGTTGAGGTTGGTCTGTGCAAGCCAAATAAGGAGTTGCAAAGGTGTGGATTTTCAACCAACCAACCAAATTAATGTAATGCTTCTGTATTACTCTGTGTCCCCTCTCTTGAGCAACCCTGCATCCCTCCTTGTGCCAGCACTGATGCTCATCGTCCCTTGGCAAGCCATCAGAGGATGTCAGTCTGGCAGAAAATTAATCCTGGGAAAAAAATAAGTGAAGTTTTCTGCTAGGTCATTGTACCAGACTGTGCCAGCAAGAGCCATGCAAGCAGCAGGACAAAAAATCAGAGAGGGAGCAGGAGTATGAAGCTGTTGACAGGAGAAGTCACCTCTGACTGGCAGTTAGCCATTAGATCCAATTAGCTGCATGGGGAAACCACACCCCATGTTTATGGACCTTGCCTAACTGGGTGAGTAAAGGATTACCTGAACTGAGACACACAAGGGAAGCCTTGAAGGCCTTTGTCTCACTGCTTTGCCTGGAATCAACCATTAGTCAACGTGAGGAAAAGTCCCTCCAGAGACAATGGCATTGATGGCCACCAGATAATAACTTTTAACAGTGACTCCCAGAGGAAACCCAGAGTCAAGTGAAACAGAAGCAGTTAAGGAAGGGAGACACTGGAGGGGCTGCTAAGGTGTGTTCTGCCAGGGAGCCAGACACGAGTGGTTGCTTTGTGAGCTGCTTCATCTTCTCTCTGCCCCCTGGCCAGCAGCAGCGTTACTCAGGTGCTGCTCTGAGTCACCCGCTTTGCTTCTGCACCAGACAACCCCTAAAAGCTCATTCATTTAACAGACACCACTTTGCCCAGCTGCAGCTTAAGGCTGGTTGTCCATCTGTTCTTAGAGTGGGAAGCCCCAGCTGTGACTTGCTGTGGTGACCAGGGATCCCTGCTCCATGCTGGCAGCATGCACATAGCAATGGCCATGCCTCTGGCCACCTCCCTTCTCCTCTTATCTCCTCCTCTCCACCTTGCTGGGGTGCCCTGCCTGCAGCCCACACCCCAGGGCAGCTATCACACGTGGTGGTGCAGAGAGGAACAGCCTAGAATGGCTAAAACCACTCCCCAAATGAAGGTGGCACTGCTCAGCCCTGTTGTGGGGTTAGCCTGGGTGAACCCCAGTGCCTGTGACACCACTTGGGGTGCTCCCCCTGCATGGTCTCTACCAAGCACTGCCAGCACCCAGTCTCCAGCACTGCTCTTCAGACCCTAGCCCAGACCACAGTCCTCTACCTGCAAAAGAAAGAAAAAGTGCTTTTTCCCAACACCACGTTGTGTGCTGCAACTATTTTACAAAGCCCTTCCTTGCTATCAGAAATGGGTATCTCAGTGTAGACGTGCTGGGCTTGATCCTCCCTCTTTTCTTCTGCTGTAAATCAAAGTGAGTGTCACCAGTGAAGTTTAAAATGGGTGTAGGTCTGAGGAGAATCAAGCTCTACCCTCCTATTGTTCCACACTTACATCATTGCCCTTATATCTGCTTGTTGTGATGAAAACATTTTTAAAAAAGGTTAAAAAATGCAAATGGGGTGTGTGGGTGCATTAATAAGAGGATATAAAAATAATGCAGAAGATAATATAACTCCAGAAGAGTGAACAATGGAGCATTTGCATTCAGAGGGCCACGTTCAGTTTCGGGTGCCACCTCTTTGGAAAGATACAGCAAGAGCTGGAAATGGAGGCTAAGAAAAAAATTCAGAAGCTGATGCTTGTGAGCACGTGTGCAAAGAAACCTGCAGGAAAACAAGAGAGGTTGCATTGAGTGAGTGATACCTGGTCCATTCAGAATTACCAATGTGTATTTCCCTTGCAAAACCTGAATCTATTGATTCCTTAGGTTATTAGGAAAGAAAGCCCAGCTGAGGTAGGTCAGGATTTTTGGTGTGCTGTAGTGTAGCAGCTCTAGTTAAAATTGAGAGGTCTTCTGCAGAGTCAGACCATGAGAGAGCAACTACACTGGTTTGCAACTCTCCAGTTAAAACAGCATGAGCTGCTCTCCAGACATTAGGAAAGAGGGTATCATTGGTGCAGACCATAAATCCTATAGAGCTGTGGTCTGGCTGAAAGTCTGCTCTGTCAGGGAAGGAAAAAACCAAGAAAGAGGCAAAGTAAGAAAAATACCAGCAGAGCTTTTTTGGAAACAGGGTGTTTGGGGAAACATCTGTCATTTTCTTTCATCCCAATCCTAGTTTCTAACGTTGTGAACAAGTGTTAGAGAGTTCTTTTATGGCTGAGATTTTTGATATGGAGTTAAGGAATGAGCCTTTGTGCACGTTTGAAACCAGCACCTCTCTATCCTTACCAGGAGCAGCAGGTATGAGGAGCAGGCACTCTTTGGGTTCATGCCACTTCATACTCCATTGACTCCAGTTAAGCTACTTTTGCTTTTCATGAGGAGCAAGCAAAGAATGATGCTGCCAGTGGCCCTTTCTCAGTAAATAATACCCTTTTACAACTTATTTCCTCTCCTCGTGGAAAGAATTGGGCAAAACCCAAAAAATCCTCCCTCAACCTAAAGGGCAACACCATTCCCCCATAGCAGACCTGTAAACCTTGTGATGCTCCACAATGAGCTGTGGGTTTGTCTCAGGGAAGCTCCTTTACTCTGTGAGAGACAACATCCAATAAACAGCCTGCCCATGACACACATTACACCCATTTTCCCATTTGCTTTGCCCACTTGGAGCTGACAAAAATAAACAGGCTTTTAATTTTCTAACAATCTACGGGCAGCAAAGGAAGAGAGGTGGTGAGATTTCCACACAAAAAGGGGATTGTAGGAGGAGGATTTATTGAGCCTTCAAAATAGCAACACTGGGAAGGAGTCACTGGAGCAATTTAATGACTGGGAAAGGCCATAAAAGTGGAGTCCCTTGCTCCATGTACTCTGGCAGTGCTGGGACACTCAGATAAGGGAGGCTGGAGCACAAGGTTTGCTGGATTCACCCTGGAGTGACTCCAGCAACAGAGAGGAGCCCAAGTTCTAGTGAATCCCTCATTCCCATGTCCTGCTGCCTCACAGAGCAGGTCTGCTGGTGACCTTGATTAATCATTACAGGATTAATTGCTGAGAGCCCTCTCTAGCCAGGCCAGGCCCTCAGCTGATGTAAAGGGACAATGAAACTACCATGACTGACCTCAGATTCACCAAAGCTTTGCTTAATCAACATTTGGCCTTCCCTGGAGCGGGCTGGGCATTTTAAAAGGAATTGGGTAATGTTGTGACCAATTAAAATATCTTGAGATGAACAAGTCCAGTGAACTTCAAAAAGGAAAAGAAAGAAAAAAAAAAAAATCAAAGGAAAGACCAGCATCAAATTAAGCAATAAGATCCTTTTTGTAAGAGTCATCCAAACTGCAGGCTTGAAAATACCAAGTGAGTTATCCAAGGATGAGGGAAAACTTGAGTCAATCACTGCAAAGATATCTACAGGCTTTTTTGGCTTCCTTTGAAGCTTTGGGTCCTAAGCTACCCTCAGAGAAGGGACATTCAAATAATCAATCAAGCCTAGTGGAGAGAACAGCAAATGTAGGGGCAACCTGAATGAGAAATCAAAGTATTTCAAGGGAGAGAATTATAGCAGGCATTTGGATGAACAGATCCAAAAAGCCTCAAAATAAAAGCAGGCTGGCTCTGCTGTATGCACCCCAGTGCCCAGGTATGTGAGCACACATGGAATTAAAATATGGCAGCCTCAAAATAGTAGTAAACATTTAGGTGTTTTCAACTCAACTGGCTGTAAATAATGTAAAGCAAGAGAGGTATCTCAGCCAGTGGGCCTGAGAAGTGTCAGCAAATACCATTTACTGTTTCCACTTATTTGAGCTTGCAGATTCGGACCCAAGTTTCACCCTGTTGTTAAAGATTTATATGGGAGGTTTAACAATGCCCTGTCATTAAGCCTTTGGCACCAGCAGTGCAAAGGACGTTCAGGGCATATTTGTGCTGACTTATCTGGGCAAAGAGAAAGCTGTGCCTTTAAATTGTGTTTGCTGTGACTCTGGAAACTGAGCAAACAAAGTCTGAGGGAAACTTCACTCCTAAGCACAACTGACAGAACGTGCAAGGACTGGAGGACCAGGATCTCCTGGAGGACATACCTGGCTCTGGAGTCACAAATCTCTAACAACTGGGGGAGTTTAATCCAGACTTGTTGGACATACCTCATCCTGATGGCAAACGAGAGACTGGTTCACTGGGCTGTCAGGTGAGTAAAATCCTATTTGGGGGGATGCTGGAAGAGCAATGGTGCGAGGAGGAAACTTCAGGCTACAAACAAGGGCACAAATCCAGTGGCTGAGAAAGAACTGACTTGGTTGTACAAGTGAAGTCAGTGAAGGAGTCCTGTGTAGGTCAGACAGAGCACAGCTGAGACACTGTTGAAATACTGGCTGAGAGAGAGGAGAGACACCACTGGCACAGCTTGAGAGGCACAAAAACCACTGCAGGGAGGAGACCCTGCACAGAACGGGCATTAATGGGACCAACTAAACAGCAAACATCCCCCAAACCAACCAAGCAACCAACCAAACCCTCCGTCTGTTTCCATGGGCAGGACGAGTTGTGATTTTTCCTGGCAAATATTTGTGTGTGATCTTGCTTTTAAAAATATATCTAAATAAAAGCAAGGCAGGAACTGTGAAAACCAGCCTGTTTTCCTCCTAAGGCCAGGATGATCCTTCTCCTGAGATGAGCTTTCCTTTCACTCTCAGGAGACCAATTCACCCCAACGTGGCTGTGACCTCTGTCCCAGCAATTATGGATATTTTTAAATGCACAAAGTAAATAGGGACACAAATTTCATATGAATGAGCTCCTGAGATATTAAACTATTGATGGATTCAATCATTACAGTGGAGCTGCCAGTTCCAGGTCTAGTTGAAAGGAGGAAATTGCACTAAAATAATGAAAAAAAAAAAAAAAAGGAAACATTTCACTGAACCTGCAAAAAGGATTAATTGGCTGATGTTCATTTTAAGAGATGCACAGAAATCTCATTTAGGTCTGATTTTCCCCAGACTTTAATTAGGACTAATAAATCCAAGGCACTTTAAGACCAAGTGTAAATACAGGAGAAATTGCCAGAAAAGAAGAGCCCAAGGACAACCCCTTGTCCCACACTGCTGTAATTTGGAGAGGACATTTGCAAGACAATGTAAAATGCTTTAACTTTATAATTACCATTATCTGTCCCTGAGTACATGGCCAGTGCTTGGGGTTTCCACTCAAATTCTCCTGTTGGAGCTTGTTCTATGATTTCTATAGGCAATTATAATTTTTCCCACAATAGTGACTAGAAGCAGCATTTCATGTTTCCAAGCAGCACCCCATGGAAACAGCCCCATTAGATCTGAAATTTAAAAAATGACAAGATTCAGTAAAACCTTCATCTAGAAACCTCATCTCCTCCTCACCTTCTCCTTCCTAGCCAAAATTAACCTTTAAGATGCAAAACCAGGTCTAGCAGGTCACTCAATCCTCAAAACTTGGGCTTTGCTGTTCCAAAAGGGAGCACAAGGAGTCCTTCTTAGGAGGAATTGCAGCCAGCTCTAATAAAACCTAGGAAGAGCAACTAGAAATCTAGATTAAATGCCTGCTTTTCACTTGGAGACAGAAAATAGGAAGTATCAAATGAAAAAGAACCAAAAAAAGGGAGAATACCCAAACTGGTCCATTTTTCCTTTAATCACAGTGATGTCCAGAGCTCTTTTGAACCTGTCATGCTCTCTGAGTTCCTGCTCAAGTAACTCAGAAGAAAAAAAGACTATGGAAGAAATACCAGGGTATTCATAAACTATTTTATACCACTCCCAGTCTAGAGATGGGGAACTAAGTCCCAGGAAAATCCCTGATGTGCTCTAAATTGCCCAGGGAACTGCAGCAGAGCTGAGAAACAACATTTGCTCTCACAGAACCCAATTCAGAGCCACACAGGATTCACAACCTTCATCCCAGCCTTCCTCTTCTTGTGCTTAAAAAAATGAAGAAGAGGAGGGTACCAACCACTGTTAGAAAGGTTTGAAAGGGAATTTTTGGCCAGTCTTCCACAGCACTTGGGTGAGAGCCTGCTCTGCACTGGGAGCTGCAGACCTGCAAGCTTGTCTTCTTACCAGGGTCCTCCAGAGCCCTCCTGGAGGAGAGGTTTGCCTGACTGCTGCTGTTTGCTGCACACTTCCCAGAGGTGTCTATCAAGTATTTTTTTCCCCAGTTGCTAAAGACACGTGCCATGAGAGTAACAGGCTGTAAGAATCATACCAGCTTCTGTCAGGCTTGAAATTAGCTTGATGTAGGTGACAAGGAGAGCTTGGCACAGCAGCACCCCAAACCTGCCTGCCATTTCAGACCACTAGAAACCAGCCTGACAGGATTCTGCTCTCTTATTGTCTTCTGGCTCCCTTGCAGCTACAAATTCACAAGCAGATTCCCCAAGCAGGCACTTCTTGCACCCTTCATCCAACAACCGCTGAGGGAGGAAAAAAATTAGAGCTCTACTATTCCTTCATCAACAGAACTGGTCTTCTCCTTTCCCTGCTTCCAGATGGAAGCTTTGAAATAAAACTCTCTGAGTTCTTAACTCTCAAATAACCACCCATGCTCATTTCTTCTGTAACAACCAGCAAATAGAGGTGGTATTTTCCCCTAGAAGCAACTCCAGTGCTGCCTGCCCTAGGGACACTGCTTGCTTACCAATGAGTGTCTTGAAAAGCTCCCACCAAGACACCTGCTAACCTCCCCTCCAAGCCTAGGAAATGCAGTGATTTGGGTTTTAATTATTCCCTTCCCTTCCAGGGATAAGCCTGGAAAACCTCATGAGTTCTAGACCACAGCTACTTAGCAACAATTTCACCAGCATTTATCTTCCAAGCAAAATAAGGAATGGGATGGCATGAAGACAACAACATCTCCTGAGCAGGAAAAAGGAAAGGGGGGTTCATCTAGAGGCAGGAGTTCTTGTTAGTATAGAGAGATACATCAGTGATGTCAGAGGAATAGGATGAGTTTTACACATTTAACTTCTCAGGACTCTCTCAAACATTGAGGACGTACTTTCACTATTGCATGTGCACTAATTTAAGGAAAGGAATAAAAATAAGGTCTTTTTTTTCGTTTAATTAGTTTTCTGGTTGTCATTTTAAGCTCATAATGGTTTGTAGGTTTCCACTGCTGCTCTTTGGCAGGCTTTAAAAATGAGGCTGACCTCCCTTCCACAGCTGGAGAGCTGTGTGTTTATGTATGTATATTTATGTGTACATATACACATATGTGGAATAGCTCCAGAGGAGGACTTCCTTAACATCTTAGCTGTAGCCCATAGCTATGCCTGCTACAGGAGACCCAGGGGATGAAGCATGGAATGCCATGGGATAAGGCTGGACCCCTCTGAGGTGCATGGATTGAGCAGAGCTGGTCAGTGACACATCTTCTGAATAATCATTTTTGAAGGGTGAAATATCAATTAACAGCCAAAAACATAAATCATGCTGGCAGTAGGAAGAGATGCAGTTATTTAGTGTTATTCATTAAATATATGTTGATCTAATTAGTTAATTAACACAAAGTGGCTGCTATAAATACTCCCTGTTCCATGTGTGACAGCCTGTAGCCATTGCTGTTATATATAAGCAACCATTCCTAGGACATGCTCCTTTTGTGTCTCTCTTTACACATGTATGCTCACCTCTACCCATAGGAGGTCCCAGGATGCCAGACTTAATGCTGGAAATATTTTTAGACCTGGCAAAGGCATTTTAGTCATTTTTAACCATTTAAAATACACTGGGTTTGCTCTCCACACCTCATCCACTTGGTCTCATGGTGCCTAAAGCACAAGGCTTTGGAGGCTGTGTTAAATGGATCCCATGTATTTATTTTCAGCCTCTGAAGTGTTTCTAAAACAAGTTCTCTGTAACATATGTGCAAGACATAAAGGTTGTATTGTCAGAAGTGTGTACTGAACAGCATAATTCTCTCTTGATTTTGCTTGCTATAAATAAGGTGCCACCACTAAACATGGCAATGAAAGCATTCTGTTACCTTTCTTGCCTGAAGGACTGCCTCAAAATCACAGTGGTTGTAGTTTGATTCTTGATAGGACTGCTGATAGAATTCAATCTTATTTACAAAATAAGAACAAAATGTTTGTTTTCTGTCAAACCATTTGATATCCTTTCATCCAGCATCCCCAGGTGTCTACTTTTCTCTGGCTTCTGCTGTGAACCTCTTTGGTTTGTATCTCACTTTCTGCTCAATCTGTTCTCATGCTCCTCCTGTTTGTCTCCAACCCTGTGTCTTAATCAAATAATACTTTGTCCTCACACCTAAATAGTTCAAATTCCTTTGTGTAATGTCATGCACCTTGCTGTGGACAGGGACACGTGCTTAACTGTCTCTTGTCACCACCTAAAAGAAAGGGTCAGGACTGTTAATGCTTTGAAGGAGGGTTATCCCAGCCAGTAACAGTGAAAGCATATGTCTAGTCAGTGAAATATATGTTTAGTCAGGGCCCTGAGCACTTCAGGTCAAGGTGTGACCATTCCCAGCTGGAAGTTAGTCCCCTAAGCAGGGGTGGTTCAACAGGACTTGTGAGAGTGCCTCACTTAGACCTGCTTAAAGCCTGTGCATCAGCTCAAGCCACCGATGGGGCTAAATGAATTCACAGCTACATCTGCTGAGAGCTAAATCTGCCAGAGCCTAGGGCTGAGTCTGTGGGTGTTACTATTCCCCTGACTCAGACAGAAATATCTCCTGATGCAAATGCAAGCCCCAGCCTGTGCAGAGCCTGGTGCCTCCACGCATGGCACTCCTTGAGGGATGGCAGCGAGAGTGGCAGCCCATGAGTAAGGAGTGCTGCTGGATCTTGGACTGGGCTCCATCTGCTTATTAAGATGCAGAGTGAACTAGTTTAGAGATGACATTCCACTCAGAACTGAAGAAAATGGGGAAAAAAAAAAAATAAAAATCAATGCCTAATACATGAGCAGGGAGGTAATGGGGGGCTGGTGGTGCTGGGAGGTGGTGGTTTGCACAAGACTTTCAAAATAAGGAAAATATTTTAGAAAAAAGCTGATAAGATGCAGCAAAATCAGTGTTTGCATGTACATTCAGATTGTAGCTAAAGAAGAAATATTAAAGGAGCCATGTTAACTATGAGGGCTTGGAGACAAAAATATTGTCCTAAAAGAGCTCCATCTTGTTCACCAGACATAGAGGAAAGGGTGCATCCCTACACTCAGAGCACAAAACCTTCCAGATGGGTCATTAATAGAGTTTATACTTGAAACAACTTCCACACAAACAGAAACAAAAGATTAGATGACCTTTTGCCTTTCTACAAGATCAAATCCTACAGTCAAGACAATAATTTCTGCATTGAGCCCCAAAACTTTCTGTCGAGCTACACATAATTTCAAGGGGCATCCAGCCGTGGAGAGAGTTAAGGTGATAACAAAACTAACACACCAGTAGATAACCCAGTGTGGGGGTTCACTGACCTCTGTGCTGAAAGCACCTTTCTGCCTGCTGGTGGGACACAATCCTTGTGTATTTTGTGTGGCCACTCAGGCACATCAATACTGTCACCTTGTCCCTGGTGCTGACAGGGACACATTACACAATCAGACAGGGGCAATTTGTCTATATAGGGACATACAGCCACAGAAAAACAATCCTACAGTCAGGTTGTGTTCATACCTGGTTATTCCCTGCTCTGAAACATCCCTGAGTTGCATAGCTGGAGATTTCAGCCTGTCTCTAATATTGATTAAGCAATCTTCATTACTCTTCCAGAGTAGGCAACGACATTGAGTAACACTGGCAAATGGAGCATCTTTCATTTCAAAACCATCAAGCATTCTTTAAGCATGTACTTTCTTACTGCAGGACTTAACACTTCTCAGGCAGACAAGACACTTCCCCATTTTAAAGGGGAATTGGGAAGTTAGGGAAGCACTGGATCCACCAGCAAGCAGAGCCACTAATATCCTACTGCACCCCTTCTAGGGCAGGGGAGGCTCAGTGAGGGAGCCAGTCCCACACAAAACAACTGCCTCATGCTGGTGGATGGGAGAAATCCTGCCAGAGACATGGGCTGACAGCTCAGGGCACAACAAAATAGCCCATTACCCAGGGCAGCAAATCAACCATGATCCAGCTGCCTGCTCTGCTGTCCTGGAGCCCTGGAAAACTGCTGCTGAGAGAAGGGTCAGGGCGTGAGGAGCAGCAGATTCAGTGGGGAAAGGAGGTGGCTCTTCCCTGCAGCTAAGGCACCACTTGCACCTCTCCTGTCTCAGCAGCAGTCAAGGCAGCAGCCAGCCTGGCTTCCCAGGGCTGCCAAGCCCAGCTCCCTCTACTCCCAGTGCCCACCAGTGCCAGACCACACAGTCTGCCTCTGGGGCTGCAGCTGCGCCCGCCTGGCACGTCGTGGGATGAGCAAAAAGGGAGAGATATCAACTGACACCAGGAGATACCTCCTGCTCCAGCCTCCTGGATCAGGCTAAACCCACCTGAAATACCTGCAGCTGCAATCCCAGCTTCCAGGCTGCAGCTTCTGCCACTAAAACCATTCTTTGATTAGACCTGATTAAAAGGAGTCACTCTTTTGATACACTGATAGCCTTTGAATCCCTCTCAGCCCACTCTGTACAGCAGGGACCAGCAGTTGGTTGTTGGCATCCAGAGCCAGACCATGCCTTGCAAACACAGTCCCACCCTCCCAGAAGCAGCAGAGGTCCCTGTTTCCCACACACATCCACACATCCAGGTCCACACTGCTCTAGGAACCTCAGTCCCTCTGACAATTTTAATTAGCATTTTACTTCACATCCCCCAGTTCAACTGCTCTTGTACAAATTCATCACGTTTGCTGGTAAACACAATATTTTTACGTTGGCAAGTAAAATTTCTATGCGCTCAAATCCCTGGAGGCTGAATTATGTGTGAGTCAAAATGTGTATCCCTAGTGTTGCTGCATGTGCATCTCCTGCTGGTTTCACTGTTGTCATCTTTCTCCTTTTCTCTGCAGGCTGCTACTTTGGTCCTCTTGAAATACAGGGAAGTATGTTTGCCTGCAAAGCACATTCAGGTAGGTGGTGATGCTGCAGCAAGACATGGGATCTTATGATGGGGTGTGAATATACTTGGGCTGGGTTACTCCTGACGCAAGACCTGTGACTATCAGAGGTGAATACCTCCTTAAAAATTCACTACAAACACCCAGACAGGGCTAGTTATGGTCCACACCCTCTTGAGTCATTCATTCTGTGTCACCAAGCAGCCTGACTCCTACCAGAATAAAGTAATACTAAATTTGAATGTGCCCTTTAAACTCATCCCTGGTTTTTAATACACCTAAAGCAACTGCCAAAGCCAGGACTACTTGATTGACACATCAGCAAATGGTTTCTCTATAATTTCATAGAGTATCAGGTTTGGAATTGAAAGCATTGCCTTCAGAAATACTTTCTATCCTTGAACTCTTCAGTGAAGAAAGAAAAAGATATATATTGCTAACAGCCACCACAATAAACTAATGGAGACCATCTTCTCCTTACATGTGTGAGCATCTCTTTGCCTAACCATTCCTTTGGAGATTTAGGTGGTTTTGAAATTACCCCTGACTGGTGAGCAGCTCCTCTGAAAGATTTAACTCAAGCAAACACCAGCAGCAATGTGCCAAGCATTGCAAAGCCCACAGAGGAGAGACAGATCTCTGCCCCAGTCTGAGTAACAGGGACAAGGAGTGGCCACTCAAAGCACACAAGAACGTTGACATAGAGGAGATCATAACAGGTTCACCTCCTTCAGAGATGAGGTATAAAACAGTTTAGAGAGGAAAAAGAAATATAAAACAAGTGATTAGTAGAGTTTAGGGTTAGGAGGGATTATAGGTGTAATATATTTGTGGTTCAGCTAACAGAAAAGCTTCCACCACAGTTGAAAGGATCAAGCCTTTGAGGCTTTAGTCATGGGACAGTAAGAAAGGCACAGGAAAAGAAATAGCTGCTTCTTGCTTTTCAAGCTGTCTCCAACTGCATCTGTTTTTATTTTGCTGTTCCACAGAAACAGGCTTAGTGAAGCCCTGTACCTCAGAGCAATTTACAAACCAAACTTAACACCACAACCAACAAATGGGTCCTTCATAGGCTTCCAGTAACACTGGAAATAGTCCCAGAGCAACCACCAGTTCCAAACAGTCCAAAAGTCTCGGCAGAGTTGAAGTCAGGATCCAAAATTAGCAGCTATGAGCTGTAGGCTGTGGTTCAGGTTATGAAAGGAGAAAGAAGACCTTCTCATCTGCAGAGCCAGGGAGCAGAATGACTCAGGCCCAGAGCATGATTTCAGGTAGTGACCCTCAAAACATCGGGCCCTCAAAAATGTTGGAAAGCAGAGGATTCACAGATGATGCCCCAACTGCCCCTGGTGTCCCAGGGTCAGCTGGGTTGACTCTGGGGGCAAGCAAGAGAAAGGTTTATGACATGCATGGATTGATAGAGATTGCAGAAGATCCAGAACACAAACTGAGACCCTCACCTTCTAGAATATCTTGTCTGTTGGGTATACTCTAATGTAACAAGCCAGCGATACATAAAACTTCTCAAAACAGCATCTCATGACTAATCCATAGCACTACTTTATGCCCTTCTCTCAGCAAAATGTCAATTTTCTATTCACATTTCCCATACAGCAGCTCTTCCTGCTCCTCGTGATGGTCCCAATCAGTCACAAAGTCACGCTGTGTTCTTAGGAGGGCTTTGACAGCTCTAAGAATCCAACAAGACAAAGCCAGCAGCAAGTGCTTAAGTAATCAGTTCATATTTTACCCAGCCTTGCAAAGGCTGAAGGATCAACTGCTGTCTTGCTACTGTCGTGATGTGCCTCCTAAAAATGTCTGGGAGTACTGGAGTAACCCATGTGCCAACACACAGAGCAGCAGGACCCCTCTGCTGTAGTCCACATGTCACTGAGGGGGAATGTTGGCACTTGAGGGCAACTCTAGGAAATAAAAATCAAGTCTCTGCCCTCTCTGTTGCTACATAATCTTGTCTCTTCTACCTTCACTTCTTGACAGCTAGGGATTTTTTTTTTCCACTTATCTGCATGGCAGGAATGAGTGTTGTTAATAAGTGGTAGATGGCTCCCAGCCCTGTAAAAGGCTTTAATTCTTCTATTACAGGGAGAAGTACACAGATAATAGACAGATTAACAGAGCTTTCTCTTCAGCTTTTACTTTCTATTCCATAACATTTTCACCCTCAAAACCAAGGACAAGACCGTTGGGTGCATCCACTTGAAACCAACTAGTAATCCACTGCTCACAAGTGACAAGAGTGCTCATCAGCTGAACAAGTATGACATTTTTCCAGTAGCTTCCTTAGCACTATAATGTGTCGTGGCAGGACAATCCTGAGCACATCAAAGTAACATTCAGGACGTTAGAATAAGGTGATGATCTCAGACAAAAAAAAAAAATCTTTGAAAGCCCCCATGCACAAGATGATGCACTCCAGCCTTTGAACTAACCAGAACTGTGTCCTCTCTTTTCCTGTTTTGTTGTGCTCCGTTTGTCCATCTCCAGCTCTAATTCACACAAAGCTGATGGAGTTGTGGAGGTTACCTGTCTTCTGCTGCTCTGCTGCTCATCCATCGGCTCAGTTGCCATAGAGACAAGATCTGGAAGCCATGGATGGGCACGGGAGAGAAGCCGCCCGCAGGCTTTCCACCAGTGGGCTCTGGCAGGACCCTTCTCAGCAGGTGCCAAGGGAATCAGGCTCACTGTCTGAAGGTGAGGAAGAGTCAGAAGATGCTAACCATGAGAGGGACTCACAATACATTGCCATCCAAAGAAATTCCAAGTACTACCGGTCCATGAGGCTGCCGAGCAGAGGGAAAAGAAAGACGTCGAGAGAGGCAGTGCACATGGGGCGAGCTACAGGTGAGTACTGACCACACAGCACTGGGCTTCCTTCTCCACTGGGATTAGGAACTGGAGGAGCCAATGAGCCTAGGAAAGGGACAGAGAAGGTAGAAAGTGGCTGAGCAGAGGGCTGCCATCCTTTGCTCAGTCTGGAAATGTAAAATGGTTGGATGTTCAAACATGCTTCCTGGCAGAGAACCTAACCAAATGTGGGACTCAGCTCTGCTGTCCCTCTGCTCTCTAAGGGAAAAGTAACTTCATGTTTTTCCCTGTTTAAGTTGTCAATGAAGTAGGGACTTCTTCAGCATTCAGAATGGGCATGCTCAGAAGTAGTGAGATCTATACAAGTGACTGCATGGCAAGCTGAGCTGTGTATAGAGGAAAGGCAGCAAAACCAGGGCAGTACTTTTAGGGACCAAGCCTGTGGAAATTGCAATGGACTGTTATGAGGAGGGAGCAAGACTTCTCTGAAAATGCAGCTGCTGCCACCTTGCACTGAAGACAGGTGTAAGAAACACCTAAGCTCCCTTTGAACTCGGAGGCTGAAATAACAGGAACATCATCCAGAACATACAAGCACTCAGCCATGGCTTCAGGAGGAGTGGAACAACTTGGCTTTTCCTGAGTACGAACAGTACAGAGCATAAGTGCAAGGCCAGGCTTTCACTGAGCTGGCATTTTGAGCAGTTGTCTGTGAAAGAAACAAGAGAGAGACATGAGAAGCTGAGGAGTGAGCCAGGAAAGGGACTATTGCAATGCACTCAGAAACGGGGCTGCAAGAAACAAATGGAAGTGGTTGAAATCTAAATGTTAAATGAGACAGATATGAAACTGAACATGGAAAATGGCCTTTGCTTCATGTCCCAGGTGTTCAGAGAAACTGAATGTTGTGAGTCTTTGGAGATTAAAGGAATCACAGTGAAGAGATCTATCCTACCTTCAGATCATAATCTGAAACAAGGCACTGGACTCTGAACTTTGGCTAGCTGCATGAGCCAAGATACAAGCTGCTCCTCATGTTCCAGTGCTATGGAGCCACTGGAAGCTGGTGTTTTGTTATGCAGTAGTAAGCACACCCTCCAGCCCTGAAAGCAGAGCCAGTTCCCTAAGAAAACAAAGAACAGACATCCTCCACCCCAAATAAAGGAGGTCTGGGAAATGTCCCCAAGAAGATAGGTGTCTCCTGCCTCCTCGCCAAGGCGGCCACGCTATTTCAGCAGTATAAAGGCTCATTCAACCCTGTGGCACGGACAGCAGGAAAGTTCCCTCCCTTCTCCAAGTTTCCGAGCAGACAGCAGCTCCTGTTTAATATTCTGCTACTGTTGCAATGAGGTTTGTGGATAGACCGAGCCTCGCCCATGCCAGAGCAGAGCTGCTCTCCACCCTGCCAGGGCAGCAGCAGGACCAGAGCCGATCTCTCGCTGCCTCCCCAGGGCGCTGCTGCGGAGCAGGCACAGAGGAGACTCGGCTCCCCCAGCCCGCTGCTGAGGAGGCCTCTCCCCTGCTACCTGCTGGTGCCACTGCAGCAGGACCAGCACAGGACACACCTCATTCCTACATCTGCAGCATCACGGCAGCAGGACAGCAGCACAGGACATCCCTCCTGTCTAGCCAGTGTCATTGAGGAAGGACAAGCTGAAAGAAGGGGCTTCTCTCTCAGCAGCTCCTTAGAGCATCCACGGCCGCTGACCTGCGCTTCTCTCCCACCCCCCTCTCTGTGTTACCACTGCTGAAACGGGAGCTGTTTCAAACAGGGCTTTTTCTTCCATATCTGCACTGGGAACGTGGCTTTTCTCCAGTCCATGCAGCAAGACCTGAGCTGGGAGCAATATTTCCTCCTCCACTATGGCTGGAGCAAGTCCAGCTCAAAGCTACAGCTTCTAAATTCAGATAGGATTGTGTAAGCAGCTCTTGCACCCTCTCCCTCAGCTCCACTGGTTCCAACCCCTCTCCCTGAAGCTGGACAGCGGGTGCTTCTACACCAGCCTCGTTTGTAGCAGCAGCTTCTTGTGACGGCATTTGCTGACGTGCATGGAAGCAAGGGATGGGTGAGCTCTTTTATCTTGACTTCAAACCCATTTGAACAGCAGCTATCCAAGAGTCTGACTCAAGCTCAAATGTTAACCTGTTCTCCTTTTGCTTAAGGAATGCCTGGGGGTGAGAAGAGGGGAAGGAAAGAAGAAGGGAAGAGAGGGATAGATACAGGGGAGAATACAGAGTAGGATACAAACCAGAAAAAATACTCAAGAAATGAGAACAAGAAAAGTAGTGTAAAAGAATGTAAATAAATCCAGGAGAAAGGCTTTTATAGAGGCATCCTTTGCAACAGCCTGGTTTTGACTTACAGCCTAGGAGCTGTAAAACATAAAAGAGACTTTAACTGTAAAAAGAGTTTGTTTTTTTTTTTAAGCACTCTACTCTGATAGAAGCATAAAATGCTTAAACTTTTTATAAGCCATTGGCACTGTTCTAGGGAATTTTAAAAGTGTGAAATTCACCCTTTTCCTCTGAAAATCTGTAGCATTGAATAAAAGGGTGTATCAGAAACCAGCTTCAGCCAGAGCATTGACCTGCCTCTGCTGTCACCAGTTTGAAATGCAAACAGAATTATGACTTAGAGCAAAATATTTCTAATAAAAAACAACAAGGCCATTTATCAACAGGCCTCAAACAACAGGAGGTTTCACTTGTAAAGTGAGATGCATCCTCCCCTGCCAAGTACTGCAGTAGTAAGCCATGGACTTAATACAACTTTGGCTCCCCGTGAAAGGATCAGAGGTTCATCTGAGGGAAATTGGAGAAGCAATTAAAAGTAAAGCTCCTGTCTCACCCAAATCTAGCCTTGATTTATCCAGTAAACTGAACATTTACTGTGTGCCTAGACACAGAGCCAGAAGGAAGCCCTGGCTTGGGAAACTAAATACTGGCATGCAGAGGCAACAACAGCTCAACCTTCACTGCTTAAAGAACTGCACTGAAAATCACTCGTGTTGGGATGTAGTTTTCAGTGACCTACTCACACCCATACTCAGCCACTACCTACACGAAAAGTAAAGATGACCCTTGAGAAAATGGCTATTTTAACACCTCCTTGGCTTTCTCTTATCTCACAGGTTCACTCAAAAACAACGAGCCTGTCAAAGAGGCTCTGAATGTTTTATCTCACAAGGGATCACCACCTCCAGTCAACGCTGACAAGACGTTAGACCAGCTGTGGATCCAAAGGTAAGGAAGAAACACAGGGTGGGTTTTGGGAAGGACAGCTGGACTATGCTATCACCCTGATCCATGCCTCCTCATTTTGACTTGTAGGGCTGTTTTCAGCCTTAATGATATATATTGTATAGTCATGGTATAAAGGGTCTTATCAGTCTGCGTTTGGAGAAGACAAAAAAGGAGGGACAAGAAGACAGTGGGGAAAATGGAAAAAAGGGGAATGTGATGTAGGGTCACCCAGTGGTGTAAGCAAAGCTGGCTGCCTTGAACATCTTGTTGAGAGGATAAGGAGAGCATGTGGGCATTTCCTTGTGGAGCATCCCAACATAAGGGTGATCCCAATCTCGGTCTTCCCACACGCCTCTTATACGACCTAACATGGAAAACTGGATTTTATAGCTGAAGAATTAGCTACAAAGATGCCTTCTGAAGTATTCTGACTTTGTTTACTTGGAAGAACTGGTAGGCAACAGAGGCTTTCAGTGAGGTAGTTCTTTTTGGCTTAAATCCCTCAATGTCCTAGGTCCAGCAATAGGTCCTGATCCCACAACCCATAAATTTACCCTCACCCCTGCCCTCTTACCACTGCAGCCAGGCAGAGAGAGGAGCAGCTACCTAGCCTTATATTTTCAAATATGAGCAAGGGATTCTCCCAAACTTTCTCTCCAGCTCCTCATCTCTTGTGTGTATAACTATGAGATAGTCCCTATCTCTATCCCCCTACAGGGACATCTCTGTCCCTCACTGGCAATAGTCCCTGTCCCACGTACAAAGATCAAGCTGAAAGTGCTAAGCACTTGCCCTCTAAAGGTGTCTGCATTATACTGCACTGCATGGTCCTGACTGCTGAGCCTTTCCTGGCACCTTTCCTAATGGAGAGGACTCCAGTAAAAATGAATTTTAGCCAACCCGTCAAGTTGGATTAAAATAAATTAATTGCCCTGGCTAAAATGGATTGCCCCTTGGCATAAAAGTGAGCATAGATGGTTACAGTGTGCTGAGATGTCAGACCCATCTGTCTTCCTCTCCTTGTGCCAGAATCATCACTGTCAGTCTCTGACATCCTGATGTTGCCACTTAGACAGCTCTGAAATGGGCAAAGTCATGTGTGTGCTGAAAGCAGGCAAGGCTGCTGAGTGGCAGCCTCTCTACAAGTGTGACAGATAATGAGACCAGAGTTCCAGCTCAAACTGAGCCCATGTACTCCTCTTCCTTCCTCCAGAAGATCAGCTGTAATTTATAAGAGGACCACTAGAAATCTGTATTGTGAAAAGCCTGCAGGAGCCTAAGGATATTGCCATTATTTGTTGTAATCACTCTTCTCCCCCTTCTAGTGGGAAAACAGGCCATTGTGCAGATAAGATCTAAAATATTATCACTGGTCTCAAGAAATGCATTTACTCCCTCCCCAAAAGAAAAAAAACTAAGAGTTCTGAAAGCTGAATCTAGCAGTTCCCCAGAAAGGACAGTACAGGCACCTCTGAGCAGCACCAGGAAGGTCCATGGGGTTCTGAGGAGTGGATCACCACAGTCCCAAGGGCAAGTGGGGCACCAGAGCTGCATCTCTTCCCATTAGCAGCATCCTACAGCCACTGTGTACATACTAGGGCTGGGCAGGCACAATCCCTTCTGCTTGCATGGAGACAACCAGCAGGTCTGACACAAATGGGTTCTTCACAGGTAGGGGTGTCACTTCACATAGAACCACACTACATCATGTAGGACAGAAAGTAAACACAGCTGGGGATGTAGCAAACAGCTCAGGAAAAGGAGTTGTTATCTGCATGGTACTCAGAGGGGATATGGACTTGAACACTCTGATTAAGGAAAAGCACCATGAGCTCCTTCAAACCCAGCAGTGACATCAATCTATATGCCATCCAAAGCTCTGTGAGTAGTAGAGTTGTTCACTGATGTCTGAAAACAAGATAACCTCAAATATTGCTGCTCTCCAAGATCTGCCATACACCCTCCATGACATCTTCTCAACACTCAAACACTTCTCAAGAGCATTTTTATGCTTAACTGTTCTCAAATGATTTTTTTTCCCCCCCATGACCTTTCTCCTGTGTGATCCCAGCTCTCCCTAAGCACTCCAGAGTTCTCCACAACATCCTCTGGCTCTCTCCCAGTCTTCTGCATTGGACAAAGATCCAAGCCCCTCACATGACAAGCTGCTTCCCGACAAGTTCACTGACTTGCCCTGAACATTTCAGTGCTGAGCTGCTGTTTTCCAGAGCAACCAGAGCCAAAGACCTGGAAGGCTCCACAAAAGCTGCTCTCTCCCACAGCCATCAGTTCTTCCAACTTGAGTGGCAGCAGTTGTGCAGACTGAGATCACAAAAAGCCATCAGAGAAAAACATCCCCCCAGGGTGTCCATCCACAACTGTCAGCCTCAGCTGAAAGCAGCTCCCACAGAGCCCAGGAAATTAGTCACTCCAAATCCTAGAAAGGAGATTCACTAATCAGCATCGACCCTATATTACCAGCTAATAGGATGTTGACTTCTCTTAATTTCTAATACAATAGAGATGTTTTAGCAGCATGACTGCATTACCTACCTACCATTTCCCACTGAGTCAGATCCCCCAAATGATACACCTTTATTATGGCCCCCTAGATACAGTGGAAGAGAAACTCAGTGTGAAATTTCACGTTGCAAGGTCATTGCTCTACCAGTGGAAAGTTTCTTTAGGCTGCTTAGGAAACCTCCAATTCAGAGAAACAAGGATGGATCATCCAAAAATCATTTGATTACATTTGATCTGAGCTCAGAGAAGAGAAGAACTACAACAGTGCATACAGCTAGTCACCTTCAGCAGCAGCAAGGGGGGAGATAACTCGTTA
Source organism: Brachypteracias leptosomus (assembly GCA_013401335.1). Classification (NCBI taxonomy): domain Eukaryota; kingdom Metazoa; phylum Chordata; class Aves; order Coraciiformes; family Brachypteraciidae; genus Brachypteracias; species Brachypteracias leptosomus. The sequence continues at coordinate 338,074 of VYZX01015353.1, forward strand.
GAATTCATGCAAACGTGTATCAGAAGGAAAGAGCAGGCATGTAAAATAACAGCCCATCCCTTCCCACAGCACTGTTTGTCCTGGGCAGCAGAGGGCATTGCTTTTATAGCCCAATTTAACCACAAAGCCTCCAGAGAGGCTGGGACCTGCACTGCACAAGGTCCTGTACCATCCTCGAGCAGTTTCTTTCTTACAAAATAAAGTTCTTTTAGTCACCCCTTCTCTGTGCTGCCAATGGTGCTTCAATTTGCAAGTGGTGAAGTCAAATTCAATTGCAAGTGGTGCAAATGTTGACAAAACTTGATGTTTTGTCACACTACAACAATTATTTGCTCCTTTAGAGATTGATAGATAAATAATTTTTTTTTCCTACTCCTCTTTCTTTACAGTTTGAATCTTAAAAAGTCTAAGAGCAACAGTATTTGCAGGGAGAATTTAAATGAATACATTTTCAGTGAAAAGCCACTACAGGTATTAAAGTGTTATTACTTCAAAATCTCATATTTCACAGAATCAAGCAGCATAATAAGAAACCACACACACCATTTTAATTAAGGATCCTCCCAGCATGCAGCCAGTGGAAATCCCAATCCCAGGCTGCCCACCTGTTCTCTGCTTGTCTGTTTTTTCAGCCCAGTCATGGATCTGCTTCACCTGGACATACCCTGACCCTCAGGTCCTCAACCAGTCTCTTAGTTTCACTCCTTTTTCTGCCAGCTTCACTTTGCAATTCCCCTCACTATTTCCTCAGCCTGCTGTTCCCCAGACACATGATTCCTCTCTCCCCTCCTGCAGCTCATATCTCCATGTCCTGCTGTTCCCCAGGCTCTTCACCCTCTGGCTCCTCATAGAATCTCAGTCTCCCATTTCCAACTCACCATTTCCTGAAGCACCCAGCTGTGGATGAGTTCCCCTCTTCATAGCACTCTCCTGGTCCAGCAGTAGATCCCTCCCTCTCCATGTCTGAGTCTTGCTCTCTGGTTTTGGTCTAGCAGAAGGGTCACTGAGGATATGGCCAGGAATGCCCTTTATTCACAGTGCCTAGGGCTGGAACAGGCAGTTTTTACAGCTGCAGTATCAGAAATGTTTCTCTCAGCCCTTGCACAGGGCACACCTTCTCTCCAGGGGCAGCAGCTCAGGGATTTTAGATGCTAAAACCTATGTCTAGAGCTTGTGTGTATTGCAGAGTGGAAAAGGATCTATAATTTCTATGGATTTTCATCAGTGTAGCAAAGAAATCCCTGGCAACCCCCAAATTTCAACTCATATTTCAACAGAAACCAAAGCTTCTCAAGGGATAGAACAACTGGTTTTCTATTTGCCTTTAATAGTATTTTCTTAAGCCAAAGAAATTAATTATTTTTAATAAATCAAAAATAAGCTGTCTGTGGCAGATGGTTAGTGAGCAAAAATGTAACCCTGATGACTATGAGCATCAAAAAGTTAGAAGCACCTAAAGGTAAAGATCTCATCAGAGGAAGTTCTGAACATTTTTAGTCAGCAGTAAGGCTGCCAGCCCCAACAGATATAATGAAGGTATTTTGATGAAAGCCTGGGGAGGTTGAGTAGAACAGATGTGGCTCTTGGCCTTTAGGATCTAAAAATATTATGGCTGAGGAGTTCCACTTATCTGCCACTAAAAAGTCAAAACCCAAGGATAGAAATTGCACAGACACACCCATTGTCAAAAACACTGCTCAAAACCACACGTGAGCAGAGAGAACCTGAATGAACCTGAAGTAGGAAAATATCCTTTACTGGGTATAATAATATTTGATCTATTACTAACTTCACACCTCTCCACAAATTTGGTTAGCTCAGATTAGAGCAGTGCTTCTTACCTCATCGGGTGGCCTTTCTTGGTGTGAAACTCCCACTGACTAGAAGGGTTTGGGGAATTTTTCTTGAATAAGATCTGCTGGGCTGCCTTTTCTCTTTTTAGTTTCTGGAAGAGGAGGTCTGATTTCTAAAAACTGCTACAAGAGAACATTTAAAAAATGCATTTCAATGTCATTTGAAAATAAGCTCCTTGCACAGCTTTATTCTAAGGATTGCCTTTGAGTTTAGATGCACACAAGAAATCTGAATTCAAATGATTAATCATTTTTCAAAATGACCAGCACCTGAAAGGACAAGCCAAGATTGGAAATTCATCTCCCAAATACAACTTAAATAAGATAATTGTAATAAACTAATTATAAACTCACACTAATGATCACTTTTAATGCACCCTTTTAATGGGGTAGGATTTTTAACTGGTTGCTTTGATGTAAGTTGTTCCAGCAGTCAGATTCTCTCCCCCTACAACTAGACAGGGACTTTTAGGACGAAATACAGGGATTTGGGGATGAAAACTGATTTGTCATCATGAGATTTTACTGATTTTGATGATATAGGGGAAAGCTTTTTAGGCTCTGGATGAAATTTGTTGTTGTTATGACAGAATCATAGAATCATTATGGTTGAAAAAGACCTTTAAGATCATGAAATCCAATGATATAGTGAGAGAGAAAAGAAAACCTCTTCCAAATTCCCACCTGGAGGGTTAAGATTGGGTGGAGTGGGACCTTCTGCCTGAGCCTGCAGTTCCAGAGCAGTGTAAAATAACCCAGGTGGCACTGCCATGGTCCTGCCATCCATCTGCATGTCTGCCACCTCTGCGACGCTGGCACTCACATTGGGCTCACACTGTAGTGAGAGAATCCAGACATGTAAAGTTAATTCTACAAAAAAACAAAAAAAGAGAATAATTTTCCACCAGTTTAGCTGCCCAAACTTGCTCACCAGGAATGAGAGGAGCAAGCATGAGTGCTGGCATGAAAGTGGAGGTGGAAATCTGCCTCAGGGAGGTGAGGGAAAAGTGGAATTGAGCAGCTAGATCAGCTTAAATTGCACACAAAGTCCTACCAATTGTGGAAGGAGGGAGAAAGAAACAGGTAGTTAAGCCAGGACTATTCTGCTTCGAAGAAATAGTATTGTATTGGCTGACCTAAAGTGGTATCTGGTGGATAAAACCTTCACTGGGTTCAAGCACCTTTCCCAGTGACCAGAGGAGCTCTGGGAAGAGAGACTGATCCACCCTGGAACAGGCAGTAACATGTGGGATGTGAGGCAATGACACAGCCATGGCTCCAACCTGGATCCCCCACACCCAGCAGGAACATCCCAGCCACCAGACTGCTGGAAGAGAGTCATTTACTTGCCTGCCTTCATTTTTAATGACAAACTTTGAAAGCTTGCTGCTTTGTCCCCAAATGGAAAAGCAAGAATTAGAAAGTCCCAGCATTTTTGTAGGACAAAAATAACTCCTTATTAAATATGGGGTTTTTTCACTCCAGTCCCAGAGCACTGGGAACACTCTTGTCACCTCACTTGGGAGAACAAGTATTTCTCAGGCACTTGTTCTGTTTACAGGCATTTCTCTGTACATCAACATGCAGCATGAGAATAAGCCTAGAAAGGATGAAAGAGCAGCAGTTTTGAAAGACCAAATTGCAATTAAAAAAGAAAAAAGTTCTGAAGGAAGGAAAAGTAGAGTATTAGTCACTGCTACACAGCAGAACAGATCACTGAGACACGAAATAGGAACTGTGGCCTCCCATGGCCACAGGGGGCATTTCACTCTCAGTTGGTGTTCTCACCTCTTCAGAGCTTCCATCACCTTTATTATCATTATTACTTTTAGTGATATCTTTGGGTTTTCATCTTAGACCAAAAGCGAAATTAGTTTGGAAAATGTGAAGGAAAAAGGAAGACAGGGAGGGTCAAATTACCAGACAGTTGCTGGATCCTGAGAAGATGCTTTCTATTTTTGAATGTTTTTCTTACCATGACCCAGACGCTTTTTCTAAAATGAAATTTCAATTTGCAGCAGATTTAACCCTTGGGAGTGCAGCAATGTGAGGGGTTAGAATTTGTTAAACTCTTAAAGCATATCCCTGAGAGATGATTTTTTTTTAAGTAGATACACCCCCACTGCTCTTGGTCCTTCACTGTAGAAAACAGTAAACAACATCCCTGTTTTTCCAGAATTGAAGATAACGAAGAGGCTCAGTACAGTTAATGCCCTCCCTCTCCTTTTCTAAGAAAGAAGCTTTTCAGCATCCCACCCACTTACTAAAACCCTTGACAATATTCTTGCCCTGGCAGCAAGCCACCAAAACGTCAGTCATTAGGCAGAGCTTCAGATAGTCTCTGCTGCTTTATCCCTTCTACAAGGTTTGGGTTGCCCCCTCACCCACCTGCCTCCCCAAACACCTGGCCTGAGTATAACAACTGATAACCCATTTTCATTCCATAATGACCATCTACCCCCATACAGCCCCAGCTGTCAGGCTCTCCTACTCCTCCTCTCCAAGTGCAAAACAGGCTCCAGTTCTCACCCTAATCCTGGTTTTTCCTATCAGATGTCTGGTTCTCCCAGCCTCCCAGTCCAAGACTAGACCTGGACTGGACTGACAGTCTTCTCTGAGTCCTCAACGACATTTCAAGCTATTTTTCTCTCCTGTTCTGCCTCTTAATGACTTCAGGACTGAGCTCTCCAGTGTGCCAGATAGAGATCTAGTTCACATGAGCTGCCAGAGTTTTTCTGAATGTGTAGTCATGTACTGACTGGAAGCTATCCTGATATCATTTAGCAAATACAATATAAAAACGATCAAAAGGAAACCATTTAACACATACAGACCAATGCACGGATTTTATGTTGTTGCATAAATCACATTATCACACACAGGAAAAAAAGAACACCCCACAGTTATTTATGCAACAGGGAGAAAAGGAACGCAGGGAATAGCTGAACGTTCTCTGTTAACTCCTCAATTGCAATGTAGTGCAGATGACGGTTTTTTTTTGCTGGGGGTTACTAAGGAGTAGGGAAGAGCTGCACCCAACCTGTCCGCAAGCACCGAGCCGAGGGTGTCACCGAACTCTGGAGCTCAAGAGGATTTACCCCTGAGGCAGAAAAACAATTACCTGAACGAAGACAGATAGAGATCGTTGAGTACTGAGATACTTACTGCCTAAACGAGACAATATATCCTTATGGAAGTAGCGACGCTAAGGAAGGGGAGACGGGGGAGATGACCGAGGGTGCAGAGCCCTGCCAGAGGAGAGGAGGATAGCGGTCAGTCCTGCGGGGTACCAGGGGTGCAGCTCCCAGCAGGAGGGATTGGGCTGAGTTTCCCAGTTAACATTCCTCCATCTCCGGGTTTCATTCCCGGAGAAGAAATGCACCATATGCACCAGATCTGGAAGCGTTTCAGGAGAGCCCCCCTCTCCCACTCCCTTTTCTCCCTCAGAGCCGGCGCCAGCCGCACATAGGCAGAGAGGTGCAGGGGATGGGGGGCAGCGCTGAGCCCCGGGTCTGAGGGGGGAGAGAGGTCAGCGCCAGGGCAGGACCCCCCTCCGCTGTGGGGTGTGCATGGAGGAGAGGGGCTGGGGCCCGAGCTGCTGCATGGGGTGTGTGGGTGCCTGCTGGGGGAGGGAGCCTTGCTGGGGAGGGAGGGAGGGGATGGAGAAGGGGCTTCCCTGCATCTGAGGAAGCAGCCTCTCTGCAGGAGAGCAGGGGGAATGGAGGTAGGGGTGCCTGTGGAGGTGGGGGGCCCCTGGGGCAGGGACTGCAGCCTTTTGGGGGGGCCTTTGGGGAAGAGGGAGGCAGCCTCCCGGCGGAGGAGGGACCTGCGTGGGAGCGGAGCTGGGGGGCTGAGGACGTCTCTGCGGGCAGGGGGGCTGCAGGGGGCCGGGGGCTCTGAGAGGGGAGGTCGGAGCAACGGGTTCAGAAAGG
>VYZX01015353.1:343938-366505 GCA_013401335.1 Brachypteracias leptosomus
CGCAGTGGGGGGTGTCTCCGAAGCGGGTGCGGTCGGCTCTGAGGGAACAGGGTTGGAGAACTCTAATGAGCTCTGAGGGGTCTCGGGAGGGATTTGGGGAAGGCTGAGGGAGCTCCGCGGGGATTTGGCAGAGCTCTGGGCACACGAAGAAGGTCTGCGAGAGGCTGAGGGGCTTGTGGGAGCCCAAGGGGAGTCTCTGAGGGGATTTTGAGGGGAGTCTGTGGGGAGAAACTGTGTGGATGCCTGAGAGGGGGGTCTGTGGGGATTTGGGGATGAGAACCTGAGGGGAGGTCTGAGGAGCTTTGAGAAGGCTCTGAGGGGATTTGGGTGGAGAACCCCTGGGAACGCCTGACGGAGGATACTGAGGGGAGGCTCTGAGGGGATTTGAGGAAGCTCGTTAGAGATTTTGGGGGGCGAGCCTACGGGGACGCTTCTGTCTGAGGAGAGGCTCTGAGGGGGCTTGGGGAGGCTNGGGGAGGGGGGTGTCCGGCGGCGGCCGCGCTCTCCCTCAGCTCCGCCGCTCTTCCCGCCCTCCGCGCAGCAGCCCCTCAGGTGCCCTCACAGCCCCTCAGGTGCCCTCACAGCCCCCTCAGGTGCCCTCACAGCCCCTCACCCGGGTCCGGCCGCCCCCTCCCGCCCCTCAAACCCCCCAGACCGGCGAGTTTAGCGAGTCAAACCCATGTCTAAAGCCAAGCGGCGCACGGCAGGAGGGAGCCTCAAGCGCTTGTGTTGTGGGAACCCAACTTTCTATCCTTGCTGCGAAAACCTCTCGCTGTAAAACGCAACAACTGTGGCCTCAGCGGCGGCTTTTTGGTGTCTTGAGGGGCCTCGGGTTTGCACCATGCCTGGCAGCAGATTTACTGCTGAGCAGCTTTGCCTCCATTCCTAAATAACGATTATTTCTTGTAATTATGAAGCAATTAATTAAGGCTACAGCCAACTTTCTGCTGAAATCCTATTCTGCATACTCAGAAGGCCAAGACTAAAGTACCAGGGTCAGGGTGTATTTGAAACAGCCATTGGCAACACAGGACTAAGTTATTTTATCATTTGTGGTCTCTGTGAAGGCAGAGCTGAGGTTATCTGGGTGGCTGTGGAGGAGAGAAGTGTTTTGCTTTTGCTCTTGTGGTATTTTTGAATTGTGGGTTGTTTGGGGTTGGGTTTTTTTNTGCTGGCCGCGGCGCTCAGCGCCGCCTGCGCCCTCGACCAGGACGGCTCGGCGGGACAGCCCGGCAGGTGAGCGGGGCGGAGGGGTGGGTACTGAGGGGGGGGACGGGACGGGACGCGAGGGGCCGTTGCCGGGGCTGAGGGGGNGAGGACCTTCACAGCTTGTTTCTTGGTTTCCCACATCTGAATTGTGACATTCCTCAGGGAGATTTGGGCAACGGGCAGAGTTAACCCTCATCCTGAGCTGGGGTTTATGGTGGGGAAAATAGAAGCTACGTTTTTAAAACAGTTTGTTCAATTTCAGGAAAAGAAATTACAAGATACTTGAAATCTAGAGGGCAACAGGGTAGCACTTTGCATGGGAAAATGGGACGGATAACTCTCAGGAGCAGCAAGGTGAAACCTCTTCCCTGGTGGGAACAAAGAGGCTTCTCATGCCATCCCTGGGAGAGGAGAGTGGCTGAAGTTCACAGAGCAGCAGTGCCAGGTTGTGGTGGGCAAGGCTGATTCTTGGACCAGCTGATGCCACTGGGATGGTGCTGGGCAAAGAGGCTAGTTTCTGTCAGAACAGCCAAATTCAGGTCTTTCTGGGGTGCTGAACTATTTTCATGGGTGTTGCCAGATCTGTTACGTGCTTTTGGCTGCATAGGTACTAATCTGCCAAGGCAGATATGTCAATACGTTGTCAGGTTACTGGGACTGTGCTGCTAAGAGGTGGGATAAAAATACTCAACTAGCAGGACATCAAAGCAACCCAGTTGCTATATTCAGAGATATTTTTATGGGCTGTATATCAAAGGGAAGACAACCAATAGCTCTGCATGCATCAGCCTAACTGCAAGGAGGTCTGTTGCATCTTGATGGAGCAGTCAGGGTTTTGACAACCAGAGATCCTACCCTAATCATAAAATGGTTTGGGTTGAAAGGGACCTGAAAGATCATCTAGTTCCAACAGTCCTGTCATGGCAGGGACACCTTCAACTAGACCAGGTTGCTCAAGGCTCTATCCAACCTAGTCTTGCCCAACAGGGAGGTCATTTCTAATGGCTGGAGCACACTCGCTCCCTTCCCTCCCTCCTGCCTTTGAGGCATTCGTGCACTTTTTGCCTGAAACTGGAGCAGAGAATTTCGCAGAAAATGTCTCTGGCCCTCCTGAGATTTTACATAGCTTCCAATGTAATAACGTTTACTTTAAAAGCACTGAGAACTCTCCAAGGCAAGCATTTTCCACAATTAGTAACTAGTTTTTCATTTCCCCTCCCGGTTTGTGAGAGAGCTGGGCAGGGAGACTGTGACAGCAAAATTAAATGGAATAAACAGAGGGAAAAATCTATTATCTACTACACAAACTATGTAAACACCACTTAGGAAGATGAGCTTCAACCACTCAAGTCGACAGGCACCACCAAACCCATGCTTTGACCACATGGTTAACCTTTAGCCAGGTCACAGTAGGGACAGTTGGGACATTAAGCAATGAGTGCAGCTTGTGACATTTTGTACTTGTTCACTTACTAAATACAAGTATTTACTAGACCATCCTTATCTTCTGAGTCACTTTCAACTACTGATCTCAGCTTTTCTCCACATTCAGTCAATTCCCAGATATATTGCTCTCTTTTCAACATGCCAAGACCCTGTTCCTTGACCTTCCCTCTGTTATGCCACCCATTCTGTGCCATGACCATCTCCTGCTTCACCTAGAGTAGGATTTTGTGTGGCTTCTTTCTCTCTCATCTAAGTCTTTACCCCTTGTAACCTCTTACTGACATGTGGATGAACCTTTTACACCAAGATGGTAAGAATATCTTTTATTCTTGCTAGTACCCTCTTTATTTCTTCTTACTCTTCTTCTGCCTAAATATCTACCTGTCTTTTTGGTTTCTTCTGGTGTTACCTTTCTTCTTCAGCTCCTTCCTTAAAATCACAGAAACACAGAATCGTTCTGGTTGGAAGAGATCTTTAAGATCATTAAGTCCAACTATTAGCCCACCACTGCCAGGTCATGACCAAACCATGTCCCTCAGCACCACATCTACACATCTTTTAGATCCCTCCAGGGACGGGGACTCCACCACTTCCCTGGACAGCCTGTTCCAGGCCTTGACAACCCTCTTCTCTCAAGAAGTTTTTCCTAATATCCAACCTAAACCACACCTGGAGCAACTTGATGTGATTTTCTCTTGTCCTATCACTTGTTACAAGGGAGAACAGACCAACCTCTGCCTCACTACAACCTCCTTTTAGGTAGTCATAGAGACCAAGAAGGTCTCCCCCACTCAGCCTCCTTTTCTCCAGGCTAAACAGCACCAGGTCCCTCAGCTGCTCCTCACCAGACTTGGGCTCTAGACCCTTCTTTGGACCTGATCCAGCACCTCAATGTCCTTCCTGTAGTGAGGGGCCCAACACTGACCCCAGTACTCAAGATGTGGCCTCACCAATGCTGAGTACAGGGGGAGGGTCCCTGCCCTAGCCCTGCTGGCCACACTAGTGCTGATATAAGCCAGGATGCTGTTGGCCTTGGCCACCTGGGCACACTCTGGCTTGTGTTCAGCCACCTGTTGACAAACACCCCCAGGTCCTTTCCCTCTGGGCTTTCCAGCTACTCCTCCCCAAGCCTGGAGCATTGCATGGGGTTGTTGTGGCCCAAGTCACTTCCATTTGTTTGATCAGAGAACCTAGAAACAAAATCAAGTTTCAACGCCTGGATTTAGGGAAATCTATCTTGAGGATCTCCCTTAAAGGGCTGCTCTCCAGATCTGCACAAGGGGCACACAAAACACCCTTTGTTGCCTCTGCCTGGCAGGGCAGACCCACCAGCACAACACAGCTGTGCCCAGGCACTGCAAGTGTGACTGTTTCACTCTCCCTCTTCAAACCATCCTGCCAACCACACCAGTTTTGTGCTGCCAGCTTTTCTTCCTCAGACCAACACCAAACTCAACAACACCTCCTTAGCACACCTTCGTCATCTCTTTGCCATCTCAAATAAGAAACATACCTTCATCTTTTCTTCTTCTTCTCTTTGCTCTTCTCCATCTCAAATCAGCCAAGGGGGAGCACACCACTAAGAGAGAGCTCAGCAAGCTGCTCCCATAAAGCTCCTCCAACTGTCCCCAAATGGAACTCTCTTCAAACTGAGCAGCTCCTTGTTTCTTCTGTTGCTTCTCTCCAACTGGTTCAGAGTGATTTGGTTCCTGGTTGATATAGCTCTAACCTCACCCACCACCCCAACCACGATCACCTGGGGCCTCACACAGGTGGGCCAGGTTCTGTCTGAAACCTCTAGGGGAACAAAATTCTGCTGGGGTGGGACTCATCCATAGATCCATTCCACAACCCAGGCCCCAGCACTTCAGTCACCAAGATGAGTAAAACAGATTTATGCTTGAGTTTCCCAGCATGTGAGCCAAGTGCTGCAGGGTGTTCCTTCCCAGCCTGTCCTGCTCTGTTTGGTGGGGCAGAAGATACCCTGTGCCAGACTGCACCAAGCACAGGCTGAGATTCAGTACCACTGAAAGCATCTCTGGTCCAGGAGACCCTCCACTCACCTTCCCACCCCACTACACCCTCAGCACCCTCCCTGGTGCTGACCAACAAGCAGAGCTGCTCAGGAAAGCCACATGAGCCCAGTTGACGCAGAGGGAAATTATATAAGTAGCAGCAGCAGCCTGAAAAACTTGAGGGGAAGTCTCCTCTCTGCCTCTCCCGTGTAGGAAGCTCACAGAAGACTGCCTGGTTTCCTAGGCACAGCTCCCCTCTGGGCTATTTTAATCCCCTGTTGAGCATCTTTCCAGGGAGAACAGAGAAGAGGATGCACTCCCAGGCTCTGGTAATGCCATCCTTGTGCCTGTGCTTTTCTTCCCCAGCTTATTTGTGATGCAGTTTTAACAGGGACTGGCCCAGAGATTTTATAGGCAATAACATCAACCTTTATGTCCTCCCTAGACAAACTCCTCACCTTATTATACGCTGACTCTGCTTCTGCAATCCAATAGCTTGGATGTATATGACCAGATAGATTTTAACCCCTAATGGTTCAGGCAAAATAAATTATATAGGGGTTTTTTTTAAATAAAACATCAAAGACTTTTCTCTTTGTTCATTCATGCTACACTTTGCAATTCGAGTATAGAGCAAAGCAGAGAATGTAAATTGCAGTCCTTCATTTTGAGTAAGTGATGAGAGTGACTCAGAGCAGGCTCATGCTCTCTTACTTTTCATATCTTCTAAATTATATTTTATATTCAAGCAATTAATATGCTGGGTCCTATGTATAGCTCAGGAAGAGAAATGGGGCAGTTAGAAAGCCCTAGGAGAGAGAAAACATCTAAAGATGGTCAAGGAATTTCAGGATTCCTACCTTTTTTTATGCCATCATTTGAAATTGGAGGTGGGGGCAAATTCTGGGCAGTTTCCTCTGCTCCTGAAGTTAGTAGTTGAAGCTCAGGAGACACCTCATGTGATTGATGTGCTGCAAGATGGTGTGAATTCAGAGCCTTCCCCTTAGTGCTGCTGCATTTGAATGTGAATTTTATATCTTCAATCATCATAGAAACTGAGAGGGGGAAACAGAAGGAAATTAAGCAGCATGTCCAGGGCTAACCACAAAATAAATATCAAAACAAGCTAGAAACTGTGGCGTGTTGTCCCAGAGCTTCACCTGTCCAGTGCCCTGACAGCAGCTCAGTGTTTCCTCCTCATGGATTTTCATGGCCATCAAGCTGCTCCTTTGAAGTAGTTTCAAGGATTACTTTTCCAGACACACACCTACACAGACTTATCAATCTATGTCACTCATAACATAATAATATTGCAGAGAAAATCAAAGTTTAGAAGAGGGGAGAAACATTTAAAAAAGTAGAGAAATTTGCTCTATACTCGAATTGCAAAGTGTAGCATGAATGAACAAAGAGAAAAGTCTTTGATGTTTTATTTAAAAAAAAACCCTATATAATTTATTTTGCCTGAACCATTAGGGGTTAAAATCTATCTGGTCATATACATCCAAGCTATTGGATTGCAGAAGCAGAGTCAGCGTATAATAAGGTGAGGAGTTTGTCTAGGGAAGACATAAAGGTTGATGTTATTGCCTATAAAATCTCCAGTATCTGAAGGGGGCCTAAAAGAAAGCTGGGGAGGGACTTTTTACAAGGACTTGTAGTGATAGGGTGGGGGGTGACAGCTTTAAACTGATTTAGATTAGATGTAGGAAAGAAGTTCTTCACTATGAGGGTGGTGAGATACTGGAATAAATGCCCAGGAAAGTTGTGGATGCTCCATCACTGGACATGTTCAAGACCAGGTTGGATGGGGCTTTGAGCAACCTGCTCTAGTGGAACTAGATGATCATTAAGGTCCCTTCCAACCCAAACCATTCAATGATGCTATGAAAAGCCTGACAACTGACAAACTGCTTCTTTTCTATCTTCTGCTTGAGCATGGATTCATCTGACTGTTACTAAGTGTTTGGTGAGAGCAGATTGTTGACAACACCTTAGATTTAGAAATGGCCCGACTTCTGTTTATAGTTTCCTCTTCTGGCTGAAATAGAAATGCTATAATTGGCTTTTTCCTCAGCACGGGAGGGATCTTTCTCACCTCTGCAGAGGTGAACTAATACAAACCAAATATCTTTTCCCACAACATTTCTACTCTTTTATTCAGCTGTAACCTCTCAGACCTGTGATGTTCCCTCCTAGGGCTCTTGTATCAGGAATATCGAGATAAATCTACACGCCAGGAGATTGAAACCAGACGACTGCAAGATTCCCAGACAGACCCCGAGGAGAGTTCACCCAGTGAGGAAACCCCATCTGAAGCAGAACCTACAAGTACACCTGAAAACAAAGCTCCACCACAAATCAGCTTGCTGAGGAACTCCAACTCCAGGTTCAACTTATGGCAGGATCTTCCTGAGATCCGGAGCAGTGGGGTCCTCAGCATCCTCCAGCCAGACGAGATCAAGCTCCAGGAGGTAATGGGGGAGTGTTTCTCTGCTTAAAAGATCTCAAATGATCAAGATTTTACAATTAAAAGCTTCGTAGCAGTCACAGACAAGCCTTACCCTGCTGAGTATTTTCTGTGTTGCACTGTTAGTGCCACTCACTCATTTTTTGAAGCCCCAGATGTTGTTCCCTCTGCTATTGCTGCTGGACGTTTCTGTAGCAAAAAAAAAAAGAAATCTTTTCCCTTTTCTGATTCATTGGTGGGAGCAATTTACAAAGGAAAAGGGATAATGAAGAGGCTCTTGCACTGGAGCTTTTGGCTCCCAGAGCACATTAATCCTCTTCTGAAGCTACTAGCAGGATCCATGCTTAGACAACAATCTTAGAATAATTCAACCGTTAACTTTAATCTGTTTTAAATATGATGGCATTAATGGAGAGGGAAGAGATGGCAATTGATAACACTTCCTTATTTTTAAATCTATGCAAAACATTCAAAATGACAAGTCTGTTTGCCTTTTAGCCATACCATGGGGTGACATCACTGTTTAAGAGTTAATTTACAGGGTTGCATCAGAGTGAAAGGAGTAGGTGGGGGCAGCTGCAGCAGTTAATGGGCAGGGCTCTGTTCCTTACACCCTTAGTGGAAGGTCCCTGTTGGTCCAGGGTAGCTTGAGCTGGCAGCACGGGCTGTTAGTGTGTCAGGGTGAAGGTGACTGGAGTGATTTGTTGCTTTTCCATGTTCTTCTGCACTGGTTATTTCCAAATCAGATTTGTTCTGTTTACCTGGGAGAACACGGCGCTTGTAGCTGCCAGCATTACAAACACAACCTGGCATCTGAAAAATTACACCCTTGTCTTCTTCTTTCTGCTTCAGAGTGAAGAGTCTTTTATAGAGAAACATTTGCTTAAAAGTTTGCATTATAGATTTCAAAACCTGCCACTTGTATTGAGCTACGTTCATTACCTGTGGGTGTTGTAAGGGAAAAAAATCTCTGTGCCGCTAAGCCCCAACATTAAGTGTGCTGAATTTTCTTCTCCCTGCTTCAATAACACCAGAAATGAAGCAGATGGAGATGGGACAGGGCTGCCTTAAAGAAGTGCTGTGCTTTGCCCTGATGCTAGTTTATCAGAGCTGAAATTTCCTTCCTGTTTGTTTTGGGATTAGCACGGTAAGAGATTATAAAATTGCTCCAAGCCAGAAGGCTGTGAAATTGGCTGAATGTTGAGTAGATAAAGTGGGGAATTTGCTTTGTGAGGAGAGTCAAGGACAGAAAACAAGGAGGGCTGGAGAAATCACTGGGGGAATTCAATCCTGCCTTGCACTGCTTGCTCCTGCAGTGCTGGAATTGTCCTCACCTGTGTTAGGTATGAATTGGGAGGGTGAGCTTGCTTAAATGAATTTAAAGTGTTCAGCTTCATGAAGGAGGATTGAAGGAATGAAGTACATGGCAGTAGAAATTCTGGAGTAAATGTCTTGAGGACAAAGTTGTACCTTTCTGACTTATTTTGTCTCCAAAGCTCTGGTGAACAGAGTTTGCAGCTCTTCAGCCAGTCAAGGTAGAACAAGAGTGTTATTTACACCACTGGGGGGAATACCAGTATCCTAATGGGAAGGAGGTTGAAATAAACACCCCTGTTCACAGCCAAGGGATGGAACACCACCAAGGCTGTGATGGAGCAGGGCCTAAACAGAAAAAAAGCTGCTCATCTGCAGTAATCTGCAAAATGAGAGAGAGAAGAGCAAAAGGAGGACTCTGGTCTTCATTGGTGATGATGGGAAATGACTAAGTGGGTTATCCATACAAGATAAAAAACCAAGACATGGGTATTTTTCAAGCATCAAAACAAGAAGTTTGACTGGAGTAATGGATGCTTGAAAAGTGTCATGGATGGCAATTTGTCATTGTCCCCACTGGAACAAATGAGCCAGAAAATGGGAATTTCAGGAAAGAAAAACCAACAGCAGCAACAAAGCCCAACCAAAATCCACCCCCCTGAAATTACAGATCACAGAGGTCAGGGAAATAGGAGAATTATTGGCTGCTGGAATCATTAGCAGAAATGACTAAGTTATTGATAGGGTAGTTTTAATCATCCAGACATCAAACACTGCAAACCATGAATCACCAAGGACAAGTGACTACAGAGAAAACTCCCTGGTTTGGATGTGATTTAGGCTAAAACAAATTCTGTCACCAGGGTAGAACTAGGCTCTGAAGAGGGAGTGATCCAGAGATTAGAAGAACCAACATCTCATCAGTGAAACTTCTTTCAGCATCAAGCTTAAATTAGATATTGGTATTTTTGTGGAGTGGCTCCGTTTTATTCCTCTTTCCCAGTTTAGTTCTCCACTTATACAGTAAATAAAACAAGGACAAACTGTAAATTGCTTCATTTTGTCCTTTTCTGCTTGCTAACTGTTGATTTTCCTACCCTGTGTTTTAAGATATTCCAAGCTGAGTGGAATTCACCAAAACCAATTTACAGATAAAAATAGTTTAACAAAGTATTCTCAGTCTTTGAACTGAGATGTATGAGCTTTGATAAAGTTTTTTGCCAGGGGTTATTTAGATTCAGGTCACTTTGGTGTTTGAAAAAGGGGCAGAGACAGACTCATCTGCACCATGTGTTATGGTGTGAATTTACATCAGAGCTGCTGCTCTCAGAATTTTCTTTTGTCAAGCCAAAGAAGCCCTTGAACCTGGTTTTGTGCACTGGTGACATGGCCTCTGTGTGGGGCAGAGTATTTGACATGCAGGCAGCCTCTTTCTTGTTCCATTTTCACCAAAAAAAAAGTCCAAAAAAGATTTAATTTCCTTTCCTTCTTGGAGCAAACCTTGATTTCAAACCTCTGCATTTGCTGTACAAAGGAGCTGCCCTCCTCCTGAGAGCTCTTGTGCTGGACTCTGCACTTGTAGCAGGTGATGTCAGGCTGGCCAGGTCTGGGAGCTGGTCACAGGCATCAGCTCAGAACATCCCTCCCAGGCTAGACCAAAATTCCTCCTCCTCACCTGGTGGTTTACATGAAGAGCAGGGCCCTGGGAACAGGTATTTCCAATCTATGCAATAAAACACCATATTATCTCAACAGGAATCTAGCCTGTAGGATTTCTTACTCTTGTCTCTGGTGGCTCTTAGTTTTTCTCCTCTTTTATCTTCTACATTTCCTTCTTCCTTAGGCTTCACTTCTCGTTTCCTTTCTCAGGTCTCTCTGCCAGAACATAAGCAATGAAAATAATTAGTGCAGCTTTTACTTGACTATGAGATTTCATCAAGTCAATGACCTAGAGGACTGAGGAACAGCATTGGTCATGTTTCCATGAGATAGTGTCACACTATTTGTAGACTCAGGAACATAATATTTGACATTTAACTCAGTTGGGGTTTTTTTCTGGTTATTTTTGCCATTCTGAGACCAGAAGCTCAGGCTCTTTTTTTTTCCTAGTGTCTGCTTAGAATTAGGAAATTCAATTATTCCCCAGAGATCACATCATTACACCACATGGTTGGATGCTTGGTGTGAGTTCAGGAGGTTTGCAGCTCATGCTCACCATTCAAAAGGGGACATTGGGCTCCTAGGAGTAGGTCTCCAGAGTAAATCAAGAAACTTGTTCCTTACACATGCTGTGAACACTTCTAGAAACTTGTCCTGATGAGCAGAGATGTTTTTTTACTTTCCTGGTGTCTCCTTTCAGTCAGAACCCTGTGTATTGATATTTTCACTATGGATTTAATGATTCCCTTGGTCTGGCTTGTGCTCACTATGGTGAGCAGCAAATTAATTTCTCCAAA
This sequence comes from Brachypteracias leptosomus, assembly GCA_013401335.1. Classification (NCBI taxonomy): domain Eukaryota; kingdom Metazoa; phylum Chordata; class Aves; order Coraciiformes; family Brachypteraciidae; genus Brachypteracias; species Brachypteracias leptosomus. Next base: position 354,849 of record VYZX01015353.1, read on the forward strand.
CATAGGCAGAGGGGCTTCTGCAGATCAGGAAGCAACCTTCTAGATTAAGCAAGTTGTCTGGGGGTTTAAAGGCTGTGGTGGAGAGGTAGATCTTGATCTTGGCTCTTACAGCCATCCTGCAATCAAAGACCTGGCAGAAAATAATATCCTGCCTTGGAGGGTTTGGAAATGACTACTGGTGTCAATCCACAGGATATCTGGAAGGGACAGGCTGTCCCAGCACATCATGTCTTAATTCTTTGTTATATCTTTATATATTTCCTCTTCTCCCCTCACTTATCAAATAAAAAGCTACCATTAAAGCTGTGAGCAGTGCATTTAGGACCTAGCCAGCCAGAGGGGCTCTCTCTTGGGCTCACCAGGCACCCTAGTGAAGCTGTTGGGAGAAGGTGAGCTGATACCCCTCCTCCATTCTTCTCACTGGGAATCTGGCCTTGAAAATAAATAAAACATCCTCTTACTCCTTCAACACCAGCTGTTGCACATATTCTGACCAAGCACCATCACTTCTGCCTGCACCAGAGACCCTCCAAGGCAGCACAATGAGCCACAAAGAGCAGAGCAACAAGCCAGAGCTGTCATGATCAGCAGGGGGGGTCAGAGGATGTGTGGAGGCTGCCAAGGGGAGCTCCCCAAAAAGGAGATGAAAGCCAGGATCATGGCAAGTGGGCACAGGGGGTGTCCAGTGCAAGGGCAGCCTCAGGTCAAGCTTGAGTGACACAAAGAAAGTGGGGAGCCCATGAAGGGCTTTGATGTGTTCACGTGCACAAAATCAGACTGCTTATGTATGATGAGAAACAGAGAATTCTGCTGGAGAGATTCGGTGGAAGGAAACGTGGTCAAATTAGGAGGAAGACAGAAGGAGCCAGGGGTGACAGCTGAGGGAGGAAATCATAGAGTTGTCAGGGTTGGAAGGGACCTTAAAGATCATCTAGTTCCATCCCCCTTTCCCTGTTCAAGTCACTACCCTGTGTAACACATGGCAGATGCCATTGTGGTCTTACCCCTCCCCATACTCTGGGCCTGGAAGGTGGGTGCAAGGTCCATGGCTGTGTCCTCATTAACACTCTGCGTGCCTCCCTCTAGAAGTAGAAGGTACCTGCTGATTTTCTTCTTTGGGCTTCTCCCCCAGGCCATGTTTGAGCTGGTTACTTCTGAAGCCTCATATTACAAGAGCCTGAACCTGCTGGTGTCTCACTTCATGGAGAATGAACGTCTGAAGAAGATCTTACACCCCTCTGAGGCACACATCCTCTTCTCCAACGTCCTGGATGTCATGGCTGTCAGCGAGCGGTAAGACAACTGCTGCTGGGCTTTTGTCCAGCAGGATGGCATCACTTCAGCCCAACCTCCTTTCTAGAGGGGTGGAGGAGCTGACATGGGCCAGTCTGTCTTTTCAAAGGGTCTGTGGACACCTTTCCTGCTTGTGAATAATATTTGCACTGGGTTTCTCATCTAGCTTCCTGTTGGACCTCGAGCAGCGGGTGGAGGAGAATATTGTCATCTCAGATGTGTGTGACATTGTCTACCAGCACACAGTGAATCACTTCTCTGTGTACATCACCTATGTCTCCAACCAGACCTACCAGGAGAGAACTTACAAGCAGCTTCTGTGAGTCCCAGTGCTTGATGTGAAATTATTTTGCAAAGTTGTACAGGCCAAGGATTTAGTTGTAATTTTTGTATTTATGAGAAAGGGCTGAAACAGGATTTCCCACTTCACTGGTGCTTCACTGCAGCTGTGAAAAGAAAACACAGTTAAAAGGCTTTATAGTAAGGATGGGGTGATATAATGCAGGTGACACACCAAGTAAATTCAGAGCCAGCTGTGGGAAATATTTATGGTGTACACGAGGACCCACGCTTGTGAAATTTATGTATTTTCAAACTGCAAGTAGAGGCAAGAGATTGGAAGGCCAGGAAGATAATAGAGATCTATGAAGACAAGAACAGCCACTGCTTTTCCCAAGCTTCTCAGCATTTGACCTTCCCCAAATTGAGAATTCTCTTTTTTTCAGAACAACAAAATCTTGTTAAAAGGAAAAAAAAAAAGGCAAGTTATTTTCTTCTCATTCTGATGTTGCACACACAGATGTTACCCAGGCCTGAGGATACAATCCAATACATTTTTGCAGTATTTTTCAAGTTTAGCAAGTCTTTTGGTTCAGAAGGAATTCTCTTGTGCCAGCTCAAAACAAAGAGTGCCCTACAAGCTTGTCTTTGAGCAGGAGAATTAATTTTTCTTTAGTTAGGATGTCCTGGATTCTTTCAGGACAGCCCCTTGCACACACTGTGCTGTATTTCCTCCCCATAGCAGCTGCCTCAGAGGAGTGTAACAAGCTCTAATCCTTCCCCTTCTCTGCTCTCCCCCTATTTTAAGGAGCCTCTGTTGAGCTTGGCCAACTGTTGTCTCCTTAAGGAGGGTGCCACAGGGTTTCCTTCAGTCAGAGGTGAACAATGTAGCTTCAGAATACAAGCCATAGAGCCATTAATTAAACACTCAGAAATGAAGCAGCAATAGGCTGGATTACTCGAGCTTCAAAAGGATCTGCTGGAGACAGAGGTGTTCCTAGACATAAATTTAGAGAGCAGCCTTTGATTCGTCTGTGGGAGAACATAAAGCACATGCAAAAGAATAGACTCCCTTCCACAGACTCCTACTTAGCACAAGGATTTTGCAGCACTCAGCTGAACCCAAAGCCTGAGGTGTGTCACAGTTGCTCCCATTTGGCTGTTCTTCAGCTGTCCCTGCTGCTGGGGCTCTGGTGAGTACCTGCTGCAGCAGGGAGAAGCACTTGCAGAGGCTTCTCCTGGGTGTTGTGAGTAGAGACAGGGTTTGCAGAGTTAGTGACCTCTTCTCATCCATGCTGCTCCTGCCAGCCAGAGCTCCAGCTTCCCTCAGGGCCCTGCAGTTTCCAGGAGGCATTGTCTGTGACTGTGGCAGCTGAGGCTGGTGAGGCTGTGCCCATAGCCCAGCCAAGCCCTCATCTGCTCCCAACACCCCCAGGGACAGCCTGGGTATAGCCCATGCCCTTCTCAGGCCAGCTAGTGATTTCCACCCTCTGGCTAAGCAGCCAGGAGTAGCCAAGCTGGAGCTTGTCTTGTTCTTACGACTGTGTGAATTTCACCTTGTCACAGAGTTCCAACTGTGTAAAAATACATAATTATGCTCCTGACTCATCTACTTGGACACACACCCCATTCACACACACCTACGCACGCAGCGTATGCTGCTGAGCTAGATGTGCTAACACATGTGAGCACTACCATGCCTTGTACATTAAGTCTATTTTTTCCCTCCCCCCAGACTATAAATAGTTCTAAATCTAAACTAAAACACACCTAGAAACGTTCAGTCCCCTTCTCTCTCATCAGGAGAGGGCCAGGGAGATGCTGTCTCTGGGATCAAGCTGCTTGGGTCACCAGCCATAGAGCAGAGCCTCAGACAGGGTGGATCTCAACGTCCTCACCTTCTCTCTCTCCTCTCAGCCAGGACAAGCCAGCTTTCCGGGAGGTGATCTCACAGCTGGAGCTGGATCCCAAGTGCAAAGGCCTCTCCTTTTCTTCCTTCCTCATCCTGCCATTTCAAAGGATCACTCGGCTCAAGCTGCTGGTGCAGGTAGAGTTTTTGCTCTTCTCTCTCTCTCCCCCAAAGGTCTTCTGGATTAATCCTGGAGTTTTCCTGGAAAGACAGTTGTGAATGAGGCTTAGTTACAGCCACAGTCAACCTTAGAGCTGGGTGAAGACTTTCCACAGATTTAAACGTTCTCAACAGCCATGGAAAAAAACATTTCAGAGAGTCAGAGACCACCCCTAAATTAGCATTGAATTTGCCAGGTAGTTTTTACTGAGCAGAGGAACTTTGCTGAGCTGCTAGAAGGGGTAGCAACAGCCCATTAACTGCCTGATAGTTTGGGTGCTGACACACAGCTGCAGGACATGGAAATGCTCCATGTGTAATACCCTAAGTTGTGGTGGCCTGGACCAGACTGTCACATCTTCCTCCTGTGCTTTGCCAGCCTGTCTAAACACTGCTGGGGAACTGCTGCTAGGGATGAGGGAACATCTCAGTCCCAAATGGTCTTATCCCACTGGGATTACCAATAACACTGTGGCTGTCAGTGCCAGCTCCAGCTATTTTTATTTATTCACTTGTTTTTACAAAATAGGAGCCTACCTGCTGTATTTCGTGTAGATAGAAGGTCAGATGGGAGCAGGTTTTAATGAGAAGGAGGAACTAAGAGGTGAGAGTCACTGTACTCTCTTCACCTACCCTGTAATTAGGCTGATGGCCAGAAATAACTCTGAGGCTAGCAAAGACTCTTCTGTGCTGTCAGATTGGGATGGGAGTTAACACAGCCTTTGCTCCCCTGCAGAACATTTTGAAGAAAGTGGAAGAAAAGTCTGACAGGGAAACCACTGCCCTGGATGCACATAAAGAACTGGAAACAGTAAGTTTGAATGACCATTGAGATTAAACCATTGCACTCATTTCCCTCCCAAAAAAAGTCCTACAGACTGCATTCACCCCTGGAGCTGCCCCTTTGAATCCTGTCACTGGGTTTCAAGAGTAATTTCTTTTTCTTCAGCCTTCCTTGCTCTCAGAGATGGACTAATCTAGCAGGGCTTGAATGTCAGTGACGAGGAACCCCTTGTTAACCCCAGATGTGTATGTTTCTGCTATAGGAGAGGGCACAGAGATGTTTTCCCTTGGGGTCTTCAAGAATACAAATTGGTTTTGCAGATACCTGAAGGTGATGGACCCCCCTGAGAGGCATAATCAGCTGCAACAGGCAGCAGAGTGTCCCTGTGTCAGGTTTCCTCAACAAAACACTCTTCTTCCTCTGACCTAGAATAACAACTTCTTAATGAAGTACTCAAGGCTGCTTTTAGCCTCTTCCCTGGAGCTGGGAGGTGGGTGTGGTGTTCAGTTGTGCTACTTACTGCTCTGTACACAACACCAGGAGGGCATTGGGATGTTTTCCATGGGGCTGTTCCTGAAATGGCCAGACAGGGCAATCCCACCTCCAGCCTACACGTCTGAATGGTCTGGAGGTACCTGGCAGCTACAGGGGGTGGATAGAGTGTTTTAACCCTCCTCCATCAGCAGCTTGGATCATCTCTTGAACTCTGCTGTTCAATATAAGTATTTGAAGTTGAAAGCTGTGCTAGAACATCAACCTGAGGGCACTGTTGCTGACTGAAATACAAAAGAGGCTCATGGGTTTGCCCTGAGCTAGTCTAGGAGGTGTACACTTTAGAGATTGCCAGGGAAAAAGAGACTTTAGTGATGGAGAATGTTCTGCATTAGGATTTGCAGAATCCCTCATGGTGTATCTGGGAGCCAATTGTTTTTCCACTGGCCAAAAGCCTGGAGAAGGCTGCTCCTGTAGCATGCAGCTGGCTACAGCTGCTGATGGAAAAATGCTCTTTTTATATTCAGTGACTCACGTGGCCAATTTCATAACTCCCTCTGTGTGGTTACTTACCTGTAAGTGTTTCAGTTTCAATGTCCAGCTAGGTACAGGCAGCACAGCAGAGATCACCTGGTGCTTGATTTCTCTGTAGGCATCCTACTGGAGAGGTAAGAGCTGATCACAGCTTCAGTTGCTGGTGTTCTGGGGGATTTCGAAAAGCAGAAACAGAGCACAAAGTGGAGCTTGTTCTCCAGCATCATTTTTCTACCTAGCCAGTTCTCCAGAGACTTGTTCCTTATGAAACAGACAGTGGCATCTAGGTTAAGGCCCCTGTGGTAGGGCAGTGCCTGCCCGTTGGTTGTGGTTTTTCAGTTGAAGGTTTGTGCTCAGCACACAGCCAGGCTCTGTATGATGAGTGTCTCTTTGCTGGGACATTTCAGAGCCTTGGCAGCTGGTGCTGCTTGGCAGGACCACAGCATTTGCATCTTTGAAAGGAAGATCTTTGGCTTTGACTCTTCTTGAAGATGACAGTGTGTGTGTGTGCCTCGTTTCGAGGAAAGTGAGACACGTGGTGTGGCAGGATCTGGAAAATGGGGTTTGGTTTTGTTCCCCTGTCCCTTTTTCATGTGAAGATGGTGCTGATAGAAGAGCTTGGCTCAGTTCAAGTTAAGCAGGACACTTACCCTGTCACGGTCAGGCTTTTCTGTGCTGTCCATCATCACCTACCTGCTTAAAGCCAGTGGAGACAAATCCTTCTACTCTTTTCTTCCCAGGTTGTGAAAGCTTGTAATGAAGGTGTCAGGAAGATGAGCCGAACAGAGCAGATGATCAGCATCCAGAAGAAACTGGAATTCAAGATCAAGGTACAAGCAGAGGCTGGTAACCCTTTGCAGAGAGAGAACCAACAGCACACACGAGGCAGCAGTGAAAAGTGTGGAAAGAAAGACTGTGCCTCTGTGCACGTGATGAACACAGGGAGGGAGGGAAGGTGGAAAGATATTGCAGATATTTTCCAGTATTTCAGTCATTTGACTGGAAGCATAGTGCTCTTCTTATATAAGATGTGCTTTGTTCTGAGCTGCTTTTTTACAGCACTAGCAGAAGTGCTGTTGTGGCTGCATGGACAGTATCTCCTGGGTGGGACAGACCCAACCACAGATAACCTGGTTTTTTGTAGCCAAAAGGCCAAACAACATATTTTTGAATGCCACTTTCCCTGGCCAGAAAAGCTCAAGTGATGAGACACAGGATCTCCCAGAGACAGACCAGGGAGTACAGGGCATAGCCTGATGTTTAAATCCAGCACTTGGCACTCCGGCATCAGATGTGGATGGGAGGGCACATAGAATCATAGAAGAGTTTTGGCTGGAAGAGACCTTCAAGATCATCAGCTCTGCTCCATCCCCAGCAGTGCAAGCTGTGATGGGAGCTCACTACTCTGCCTTCAGCATCCTGACTGCATAAGCCCATGGTTTTTTGCTGCTCCCCTGATCTTTGCCACCTTTTCCTCTCTCCTAGTCTGTGCCCATCATCTCCCACTCCCGCTGGCTGCTGAAGCAGGGGGAGTTGCAGCAAATGAATGGTCCCAAGACATCACGGACACTTCGCACCAAGAAGCTCTTCAGAGAAATCTACTTGTTCCTTTTCAATGACCTGCTGGTCATTTGCAGGCAGATTCCTGGGTGAGTACAAAATTTGGGTGGTATGTGGGGCACTTCTTTAGTCCTGTTTGGGTTTATCCAAATGACAAAGTGATGCTGTGCCCCTGTCCTGTCCCTGAGGCACTGGGAGGGCATCATGGCCTGACCTGTACTCCCCTCTCCTCCAGTCACCTTGCCTTTGAGTGCAGTTGACTCTTCATGGGTGGCACAGCTCTCTCCAGCTGAAAATTTATGGCCAACAAGACTTGAACAGATCCCAGACCAGGTCTCCCAGCAGGGCAAGCAAGCACATATCCACCAGTTTCTGCAGAGTAGGAGTGAGCTGCATCAGCTGGTGGGCTGACCCAGGAGGCTTGTCTTGCTGTCAAGAAGTGATTTTTGACTCACTGCTGCCTGAAGAACAGCTCGGATTCAGTCAGTTAAATTTCTAAGAGAGCAGGCTAGAAAATCTGAGCAGCAAGGAGGGTATAAATTTAGGCCTGAGGCTGGCAGATATATTTGACATGGTGTAACCTGCCTCAGGAGGAGGAGGAGAATGTCATCACGCTTAGGACTAGGTCTTGTGCAACCAGACCCCAGTGAAATACAGCAGCACAAACAGACAGGGCCCAGAGAACAGCAGGTTCTTTGTAGCACTAACCAGACTCACCAGTAGGGAGCATCTCGCCAGCCCAACGTCTCCAATAAACATGTCGCCGCAGTGTCTGTACGCCTGGAAATATTTGGCTTCTGTGGCAGCCTGTGTCCAGAAAACACAGAGGTATTTCACAAACAGGAATGAATTCAGCCTCACAATCCCCTTGGAAGGAGCAACGTCCACGTGGGGAGCTCAGGCAGAGCCAGCAACTTGTTCTAGGCCATGTGGGATGCCCAGGGCAGAGCAAGGAGGGCTTCTTGCTTTGCGGTGGGTTTTTGTAGCCACCCGCTCATCCCTTCCCTTCCTGGTCTGTATCCTCAGTGCAGTTCTGGGTGGCTGCAGCCAAAGTCTCCTGGGATCACAGCAGTTTTTCCTAATCTCTTCTCTACCCTCTCCCAGGGACAAGTACCAAGTGTTTGACTCGGCTCCCCGGGGGCTTCTTCGGGTAGAGGAGTTAGAAGACCAGGGGCAGAGTCTGGCCAACGTCTTCATCTTGAGGCTGCTGGAGAATGCAGATGACCGGGAGGCCAGCTACATGCTGAAGGCATCATCACAGTGAGTACAACAGCCACTGGTGAACCCAGCAGGTTTCTCTCCTCTAGGGTGTATTTGTAGGGTCCGGGTTGGAAGATGAACAGGAGCTTTGAATCCTTGGACAGAGAGGTCAGAAATCAGCCCCAGCAGAGGAGCCCAAGTAATTTACAGCCTGCAGCATCGTCAGAAAGAAAGAGCAAGGAGAACATGCACTGTGCACCCTCCGGCAGCTCAGCTGGCTCGCTCACAAAGATCAAGGGCTGTGCCTGACCAGCATTGTGAAGCAAAGAGGCTCCTGCTTGTAGGCAAAGGTGGAGAGGAGGCCTCTTCCTCAGCGCCTGCCACAGCCAATGCTGCTCTTGCACAGCCCTTCTGCTGCTCGGGGCCTCCTTGTCTCCCTGGATACAGGTTTTTTTGGCTCACTGATTTTTCACTTCAGGCTCCAACAAGCTCATACTGGGCAAATGATTCAGCTGCACTAACACAGACCTGATTGTTTTGGAGCTGAGGGCATGGCTTTCTCATTGACCCAAGCCAGGCCCACATTTCCTAGGCACAGCATCTCTGCTGTTACAATTGCACACATGCCACCAGCTAAAGGGCTGCTGGAGATGCTGCACAACCCCAGCTTGAAGTGACCTTGCTGCCAGTAGGCCAACATTCCACACCCATACCCCTTAACCAACACCAGCCTCACCTGGGACCACGTCCTGCTGGACATGGCCCTGGCCCACCCAGTGCAGCACAGCAGCAGCATCAGGAAGACGAGCCCCCAGCATGGTGAGCAGCAGCACCTTCTCCCCAGACACACGACTGGAGCTCTGCTGAAAATAGAGATGTCAGTCACACTATGCAGGGCAGAAGCAGGTTTGACGCCCGTGAGATGTGGCTGAGCAGGGAATGATAAACCAGGACAGGGCTTGCAGGGGAGGCAACCACAGCCCTGTGCTGCTGCATCCTGCCCCGTCTTCTGGATGGCCACAGGGAGCTTGTGATGCACGCACAGCTTGTCCACAGAAAAGTGATGTAGCAATTGCTGAAAGCTGCTGTTCCAGGGATGATTGGGGCAGTACCAGGCACAGACTAGGAAACTGAAGAATTAGAAGAGATAAGTGGGTACCAAATGGAGGCTGCTGGGTCTGTTCCACAGCTCTTGCAGCATTGCCCAGCTCTGAGCCCATGTGGCAATGAGGACTTGCTTGTGGGTAGTGCCCTGGGTGGCTCTGCCAGGACCTGGCAATACATTTGGACACAGCTGGTCACAGGGACAGGACTGGAGGGCAGGTGGGTCCCTCACAGGCTGAGAGGAGCTGGGGGCTGCAGGCAGGATCCAAAGAGCTCTGTAAGAAGTTGTGTGCAAGGCCACAAATGTGTCCCAACCCTTGGTTTGGTCTCTGTGCCAACTGCTCCCTGCACAGGGCCCTCATCCTGCACCTCTTCATGGCATGAGGGGCTGCACTCGAGCTGCAGGTGTTTCACTGGTCCTTGGCACCCCATGCCCTGAAGCACAAGGTATTCCCAACCCTGCAGATCAGCCCACCAGCTCTTGTCCTTCACATCTCCCTTCTGGGTCTCTCTCCTTCCAGAAGACACTCAGGTGGCTTTAGATGTGTGTCAAGTTCAGGCTTTGAAACTACCATCTGAGAAAGTTGTGGCTCCCTCGAGGCCAGGAGCAGAGCTGGTCCTCAGGGCAGGAGCTGGAGCCTGTGGAGATGAACTGCCCTGTTTCCAAGCAGGGCTTAGGGAAGCCTTGAGGGAAGGTCACACTTGGTGCTCCTCCTCATGCTCATGGCCTCGGTTTGTGTCCCCTGTCCAGGAGCGAAATGAAGCGCTGGATGATTTCACTGGCCCCCAACCGGAGAACCAAGTTTGTTTCATTTACATCCAGACTTGTTGGTAAGAGACACGGCATGGGAGCCAGGAGCTCTTCACCCCTACCCCACAACACCTTGTTCTGCCCTAATCTCAGTCCACTTCCAGGCCCAGGGCCTCTACCAAGGCTGAACCTTCTCCCTGGGGTCCCCTTATGTTTCCACCATCAATACCCCCCTTGTTTCTGGGCCTGGCCCTGACCTCACTCCCCTCCAAGCTGGGCTGGGCTGCACCAACACTCTCCCTCCCACCCAAGCTGCTCATGGGTAGCACAGCAGTGGTGATGTGCACCCAGCTCCCTGCCCCACAGCAACACTCCCCTTGTCCCTGTGCCTGGGGCACCTCCATGGGTTTTCTTACCAGGTAGAGGGACCATTTGCAGAGCTCATGGTGCTACCCCAGCCTGAGTCGTGCTGTCCTACAGTGGCCTCCTTCCCAGTCCATCCCTCACTCTCGCCCTGTTCCCTGGCAGATTGTCCACAGATCCAGTGTGTCCACCCCTACTTGGCCCAGGAGCCTGATGAGCTGTCCTTGGAACTGGCTGATGTCCTCAACATCCTGGACAAGACAGATGATGGTACAGGGCACAGGATGGGGCTGGGTTGGGAGTCCCTGCAGAAGGGTGGGCTTTAGGAGGGGCTCTCTGGTCAGGGGGAGACGCCAGCACCAGCAGCAGAGCCAAGGGAGCTCCCAGCAGGAGAGCAGAGCTACTGCCCCCTCCTAACACCCAGCAAACCCAGGCTGCCCTGAGCTGTGGCAGGGCTGGCACAGCCCCCCTGGCACTGGCTGTGGGACAGGGCAGGGCTGGCACAGCCACCCCAGGTGTAACCCAGAGATGTTCTTACCTTGATGATGCCTCACAGCCACCTGGTCCTGGGCTCTGGGGTGCAGTTGCAGCTGGTGGACTCTGTCACATGAGGTCTCTGCTGGGGACCACTCCTGTGGCAGCAGAGGGCCTGCAGTGGCAGCAGTGCCAGCTTTCTGCTGGCACCCCCTGCACCATTGTCTGAACACAGCGCTGCTCAGCTGAGTAGGTCTCCTTGGCTGGATTTACAGACCAGGTCCACTCCAGCACAGGCCTCAGCATCTTCCAGAAAGCACTGCCAGCTGCGTGGGCTCTTCCCCACAGAGCTGCCCCAGCACAGGAGCAAGGGCCGGTCCTTCCTCACTCATCCCTGTCTCTGTCTCTGCTCAGGTTGGATATTTGGGGAGCGTCTTCACGACCAGGAGAGGGGCTGGTTCCCCAGTTCTATGGGGGAGGAGATCCTGAACCCCAAGATCCGAGCCCAGAACTTGAAGGAGTGTTTCCGGGTGCACAAATCCGACGACAGCCAGCGGAGGAAACTGGGCAGCAGAAACCGCCAATGACCACTGCTGGCCACAGCATCTGGGGTGCCTCTGGGACAGGAGCAGAGGACAGAGGCTGCCAGAGGACAGAGGCTGCCAGAGGACAGGCTGCCAGCACCACACGTGGCAGTGGTGCAGGACCTGGTGCGCCAGAGCGGACACACACGCCCCTGAACTAATGGACTGTAG
>VYZX01015357.1:0-26654 GCA_013401335.1 Brachypteracias leptosomus
AGCCAAGGCAAACCCACCACAGGGGTAAAGCAAGGAACCAAGAGATGGCACAAGAAAGCCACTTCTCTAGGACTTAAGTCATGACAGAGCGCAATTCACTAGTTACTAATTTATATTCACACCTTTTATCCCTTGTAGGCGTTTAAAGAGAAGAGAACAAGGGTGGCCAGATCAGAGGGAATCATACTTGAATGTTTTTCAAAAACAGAACTTTGTGACAGAGTGATGGTCACACAATTACATTGTTTCCCCACTTACTAGATATTTTCCCTACTTAGTTTTGATTTCATGTTAGAAACATACCTTATAAAAAAGACTGCATCTGTGTTTCATTAGACTGTAAATTCAAGAGAAGGAGGAAGGGAAGAGAAAAAATATCCAAACTTCTCTGGATTCTCCCAATGGGACTGGCAAATGCAGAAGTCAAAAGACAGAAATGAAAGCGTAACAAAGAACATCTCAAAGAAGGGATAAATGACCACATGAAGTATAAGGTCTACTACAAAACACTGCTACAGTCCAACACCACTCTTAAATTTTTGCTTTAGAAAACGTGTTTCATTTAAAAACCAAAAATTCTTTTATTAAATGTATAAATGAGGTTTAAAAATACATTAAAAAGAATAAAGACAAAAGATGAGGACTGTTAATTAATAACCTAATTTCCCATGTTACGTCAGGATCATATCATACACTAAGTATTCTCTTCTTCCTAGTTCAGTTCTCCATCATGAGATTCCCTTTCAGACACATTGTTCATGTCTTCAATTTCTTTTTTTCTGTTCTGTCACCTGTCTTCCTACTCATCTGACTTTAGATTCTGACAACTACTTCATGCCCCATGTCCTTGCTTTTCCTCCACCATGATTCATATTTGCCAGATGTCCTTTTTTTTTCTTTCCCAGTTATTTCTTGGCCACTTTTCTCTGTGACTGCAGTGCCAGTTAGCACTGCTTCTGTGTTCTTTTGCTCATTATGCACTTACTTATTTCCATGTTCTCCTTGTGCTTCTCATTTTTTAAATTTAATTTGGGGTTTATGAAATCACTAACACCACATGTCTTAGCACTTTCTTCATATTTTCTGCTGAGAACAAGAATCATATTTTGTTTTTACAAAATGTAACCATGATTAGTACATTTAAAACTGACCTGTTGCCTCATTTTAATAATCTTTTCCAAATGCTCATGTCACTGTCTGCTTCTAAAATACGGAACATAACTCTTTATTTTTAAAAAAAGGGGGGAAAAATTGATGTCAGCTCTAACTTCATGTCACATTATTTAAAATTTTAGGTAAATTCACTGTAAAAGTATATTTGTAACTTCCTCCACTTATTTGAGAAATTGACTGTAATAAGTAAGAATTGTCTGTCCTCTGCATAGATGGGAATAAATGCTTCTTATGAAGCCCTCTACTACTATGGAGTAGTAGACAGAAAACAACACATTCTGTCTATACTATTGGCAGTGTCCCTGCCACATGAAATCACTGTTACTCCTTCTCCCACAGGAAGAACAAATTTTACTTTCTGCATAGTTACCAACAGGGGAAATGGCAGGTGCCTGATTTGTCCTATTCAACATGCAGAAAGATGGTTAGTGTACATGGTCCAAGGTGTCATTGTCTGACAACCCACTGGAATGAAACTTTATCTTGTGCAAATAAAATCAGAAGAAGGTATTTATGCAAAAGTCAATCTGATTACAATGTACAAATAAAAATGAATCAGAAGAGCAAACAAGAGTGAAAAATGAGCTAGGTTATAGATACAGAAAAGTGAAATGTCATTTTGGTTTCTCCAATTCAGTCATGAAGCCCACCAGATATTATTTTTAATAAAGAGACTTAGGTCTCCCTGTGAATCAACAACCTTCTCTTGTGAAAGGATATAATTCATCCAGAGGTCTATCATCCATTCTGGGTATTTGCTCACCCAAATGCAACACTCAGAGAATACAGGCCACAAAGAGTCTAATTCAAAAGGTGCTCACCAGCCACAGTCTTTAAAATGCTTTGTGTCCCTTCCTGGAAATTCAACTCCAGTAAGTCAAAAGTCTGAAGCTGATTTCTCCTTCCGAGCCCAAAAGAAAATGAAGAGAATCAGAAGAAAGACAAGTACAAATACCCAAAGTTGGTATAATGTTAACTTATCATTAAGCACCAGCCAGGGTTTCTCTGATGCAAGAGTTTTCTAGACTTTCACAAAAATGTGCAAATCTCAATGCTCAGGGATATAAGGGCTTTAAAAAAGAATGAGCAAGAACCTAAATATGAAGAGAGCCACATATGTCAAAGTCTTCTTTTTAAAATACTGGTTTGGCTCTTTAATGACTTAATGGCGTTGTACCCATGTGGTCTTGCACAAGAGTAATGGTGAAGGCCACTCTGAGCTTTAGTGAGGGAACTGGCTAGTGAAAAGCTGGCTCAGCTGTCCCAGCTGTACACTATTATTACTGTAGTTATGAGCAGCCAAGGCAACCCTCTCCAGAAAAAGAAGTAAATCCAATGAAGTCCATGGGGTTACTGAGATGCTAAAGGCAGCTCTGCAGGCAGTTATTAAGCTGTATTGCCTGAAGCAGTCTTGACAAAGCCTGAGCTTGGGCTCCAGCTTCAGCTAAGAGCAGTATAAAAATGGAGAATGAAAGAGGTTTTTTAACACTCTGTTTTTTACCATCTTTTCAAGAATGAAGTGTTGGTCACTACTGGAGATGAGGCTTCACTAGTTTGACTTTTGCTGTGAAACACTGCAACAATTCTTATGTTATGAAGTGTAAGCAAAAAGAAAAATCTAGTCTGATGAGTCCACAGCCTTTAGTCTTCTGACTTTAAACAGGAATACAGAGCAATGATATTGATTTCATTAACTCCAGCAATAATCTGGCCTTCTGGGTCCAATCTAAAGCTGCTATGAAAAGAATTAATTATTTTACCAAGCTCTCAGTTTTGAGGAATGAAGATTACATAATTCCAGCCTGACCTCCTTAATTAATTTAATACAGGAATGTTACTTGCCCACAGTCTGGGTCTTATTGTCCAGTAATGTTACACAAACTAAAAAGTGGTCTGTAAAAATAAATGCTTATGTTTATTAACTAATTACCAAGAAAAACTGAGCAGTGAAGTTTGGTCTTTCCCTATGTTAGGCTATATTGGTACCCAAAAGTTAATCTAGATATTTATTTAGGCTAGTGAATTGTTTGGTACTCTCCTTTGCTGGCACCAGAAGATAGAAGATGGGAGGGCAACTATGACTCCTATCTGGACAACATGCCAGCTACTGTATATTCCTCCAAGCAGACAGAAGGACTCCCAGGTAGCTCCTACTGCTGCTCCAGGGAAAACCTCCTGCGAGTGTGACACCGGCTCACTGGCATGACTGGTCCTCAGGGACACAGCCACTCTGCCATATTGGCAGGCATCTGCCCCAGCAGGCAAACAAAGAGACATGCCCAGCATGCTTTTGCCCATGCCACCAAGCTGCCTAAATGCACACCAGCCTCTCCACTTGCACTGACATGTACATCTAATGCCTGCTGAGCAGGTGGATCCTTGTCACTCTTAGCAGGATTTAGATGAAGCCCCTTAGTCCAGTAGCAGCCCCTGAGACTCAAGCCATTGTCTTTTCCAAAGGAGAGGTGGGTTTAAACTCAAGCATAAAGCTGAGCACTGCGAATTGGGTTCAATCCTGCACCTCTTGCCTGCTGCATGGGCACTTGTACAGGGCTCTCAGTCACAATCTGCTCAAGAGCTGCTTGGAAGGGTGCTCCCAGCACAGCTGAGCCACCAGGCAGAAACCACAGCGAGGCCCAAGCAAACATTCTTTACCCTAAACAAGGTTATCAGGAAAACATGGACATTTCTGGGCAGTTTATTTTCTTGATTTTCAGATTGCTCAATAAGAAAACATTTCTGATCCTACACAATCCATGTTCCAAAAAAATTGAAGGGGGAAAAGAAGTATGGAAATAATGGCATAAATACTTTTAGGCTACTAAGGCTCCAAATCAAATTTAAAACACATGTATTTTTTTAAAGTGGTTTTTTTTTCCACGAATTGGACCATATTCAAATCATTGCTTAATTTTCCCCAAACCAGAAAAAAAATATGCCAGATACAAAGCTTTGATGAATGCGCAGGTGATGTCATTTCAAAAAGTCCAGGGACATTTAAGGGGGAAAACAATTATGATTTCACCTCTGAATGAGAACAGTCTGCTGTTTATTTAGACTCAATGCTTGAAAACAATACTAATCTGGC
This sequence comes from Brachypteracias leptosomus, assembly GCA_013401335.1. Lineage (NCBI taxonomy): Eukaryota > Metazoa > Chordata > Aves > Coraciiformes > Brachypteraciidae > Brachypteracias > Brachypteracias leptosomus. The sequence continues at coordinate 4,262 of VYZX01015357.1, forward strand.
CTACAGAAAATGAGATAATTTTATTTATTTCAACAAAAGAACAGTTTATACCTAAACAAAGCTGTAACATTTTTTCCTTTCATATTGACTGTGAAATATGAACATATCCTCATAGTAACCCCCCAAAATGATTCTTCATGAGTCATTGCGACATTCTGCTCTTTGCTGGCTTTGTAGATTATTCTTCCATATATGACTTCCATATTTATGGTAATGTTCCCATGTACACACAGAGAGCAGAATGTCAAAATGGAGATAATATCAGCAGATCTTAGAGCAGAGTCTTGTCCTCAGGAAAATGAAAAAGGTGTGAACAGGATGAGAACTTGCTTGTCTATCTGTTGCCACAGTAATCATCAGTTCCAACTTTTCTCCTTTTTGGGCAGCATACGCTTGAGAGTGTCAAAACTAAGCCTATCCTTTCCCGTGTTCCTAAAAGTCTGTAACTTGTATGAACAGTGACTTGATGGACATGGACTCTGCCACTGTTTTCTCTACAGAGCAGGCAGAATATAGGGTGGGTATTAGAAAGGATTGCCAAGCCACACCTTGCCTAACCTCCAGGTGAGCAGGAGGAGGGTAATTTGCTCTGTCATGTTCTTCTGAAGGTGTTTGCTTCATCAGCCACCATCTAGTTTTACATCACTGAAAAACAAATCTAAAGCTAGGAGGTAGTTGGTGTCATTTAATGAAAATGATATAGCCAGAAATTAACTCCTGATAATTTCTTAAAACCTGACCAGTGTTACCTGCCCACACATAAAGGACAATAGCCAAAGTCATCTAACTGTCTTCTCACTGACTCTGGTTTTGCATGTTTAGTATCTGAACAGGCTCCCTCTGTTTGACCATGGAATGTTGGAGCTTGACTCTCTTCCTCCATTCTTAGTGTGTCCCCACATTCCCACTCCTGTCCCCACAGCAGCTCCACCTTTATGGCTATTTGACAGATTTCCCACACACAATTTCAAGGCAACCCTAAATGCAGACTTCTCACTGCTTTTAAGTCTCTTCATGGAAGCCTATGATATCTCGGGGAGCATGTGATATCCTTTGCACTTATTTTATCTTCTTAGCTACTTCTGTTTATACAAAATTAAATTCAAGGTTATCCCCATGGGTTTCTCTGTACAACGAACATGCATGTTTATTTCTTTTTGCCCATATAGTCTCATTCAACTCTATGCCAGTTATCTGAGAACTATAACACTAGGAAGACATCCCAGGTGAGCAAATCTGAGACCACTGTCAACATATTTGTATCTTTATATTTTTCAATGCGGTTATGCAAGAGAATAAGGAAGAAAAACCTAAGAATGTCCATATGCCAGGCTGAGCTGAGACAATATTGGTAGCCTCAAAGTGCTGGAATGTAACAGTTTTGAGTGGGCTCAAGAGCATACTAGATGCTTGAGAAAGCAGATACCAAAAGAGCACTTTAAGAATACTGTCCCACCAGCTTTTCTAGGATAATGTCTTTAAAGAGCAAAGAGGAATCCTAGATAACAGGACTGAAAGAGAGGTCATTTAGTCTATTGCTATAGACACATCAGCTATACCTAAACTATACTTAAACCAAAAAGGATGTGGAGGATTCTGTAAGCTCATGGCAGGCATTAAATCTGATATATTTCTGTCTGAGGCTTTCATCCCAGAGCTCACTTGTTGATGGGCCCAAAATGTGTATATATGAGTTTTAAGAGCCTAGAGATTGTTTGGTCTAAAAGTGATTGAATACAGTGATTACCTGGATCTATTAGTTTACATATCAGCTGTCCCAGACATTCCTTGATGAAAAGTCTAAAGACAGTTAATTTTTCCTCTTCATTTTGAGAGGAAAGAGGAGAATGAGGAGAAAGGTGATGGGGAGATAGAAGGAGATTTTATTTTGTACTACAAGGAAGCTGATGACCAGCTGGATATCTCTGTGTTTGCAATTGTGCATCTAGCAGTTTAGGAGAAATTTAATTATCATAACACCCAGCACCAGAGCAGCTGGGGTCTTGTTTACAAAATTAACCACCCTGAAAGGTAACATCAAGCAGCTGTTTTTGCCTGAGGAAACACTTGCTACCATCTTGTTACTTTGTCAGACAAAACGACTAAGTAAAACAAATCAAGAAAATAACCAACCTTAAACTAAACAAACAGACTAGCATTGCACCCCAGACACTACCTCCGGTAGTCTGTCAAGAAGAAAAAAATATACAAGCAGAGCCACTTGGCTGAGAAAGTCATGTAGCCAGGCTTGAAGATTCAGACCTTCAAAACCTCCTCTGCCACCCATGGTGGGGTAGAGCAGCAGAGCAACCTCCATAAAACTAGGTTGAAGAGACTAGTTAAGACTGTAAAAATAGACCAAGTGCTGCTGTAAGTTTTAGCTAAATTGTAAGTGTAGTGTTACAGCAACTCAACTAGTGACAAGAAAGACTTTGCCTCACATATCCCTCCCAAGGAACAGGAGCCACTAACAAAACAGTGCAGTAGATAAAAGGCTGTCACGACACCTATGAAGTTGCCATTAAAAACCATAGTTTAGTATGCAGGGAAGCATAGGAATATTAAATGCTGCAGAGTAGTCCATTTTTATTATTAATAACTGTCAATTACTCCATTTTAAAACATGTGAATTGTTGATGCCACATCTTTTGACTATTAAGTGATGACCATGCTCGAAATCTTGAAGCTACACTGTGCAGAATTCAGGAAGCTTGGTTGTGTGATTTATATGATTTTATTATCATCATTCCTTTGATGGCACTATCCTTAAACAAATGAAGAGTTTTCAAAACAGGTTTGCATATACTTCCTATAGGACTACATGAGTAAATCCACCACACAATGATAGGTTCCTTCTCCAAGGATATTTCTGCAAATAAAGTTTTACTCATAAAATGTTCGCAATAAAGAGAGAAAAGGGAATGAGTCAGAATGAAGTTTGCACCTTTGAGCAGAATATTTATAATCAATGTACACCCAGCTCTGTCCAGCCACATCCCCATTTCAGCTAAAGTTTTCCATGCTCTCCCAGTACCAATAAGCCCTTTCTGCAGTTCTCCAAGTACTTCTGTTCATTTCACACCCAGTTTCTGTCTCTTTCAGATCAAATCAAATCTCAGTTTTATCCTCTTGGCCAGTCCCACTCACCAGAGTTTGTTTATATCCTAGATGGTGTGCTATAATGATGGAAGTTTCTCCTGTTTTCTTTCAGAAGAATCTCTGTAGACATCTTTGGCTAGATTTTAAACATAACAAGTAACTTCTTTATGAAAACCAGTCATGTTAAAACTTTCAAGATACAAACTTAATGAAAATTGATAGAACTCAAATGTAAACATATCAATTACTAAAAGTCTTTTCTAGATAATTTGATTCAAAAATCACTACATAAAGGCTCTCTCAAAACAGGGGGACCAACTGTCCTTTAAAAGGTCAGTGTATTCGAATATATATGATAGAGAAGTTTAGGGTAGGATCTGAGCTTTGTTGTTCTAATGTAACTACAAAGAGCTGTTGTAGAATTTGGTTTAAAATGAAGATGAGCTGACAAAGACACAGATGCCTGGTGTGTTCAGTGGTAGCTGTTGTGGAGGAAAGGTAAAGAGAACCCCTACCCTGTGCAACTGCTATGTTGCAACACTTGTGAGCCTCTGAAGCCAATCAGTCCATAGCCAAGAAAAAATACTTTCCTGATTTGTTACTTTTGTTGTGTTTGTCTTTCCTACCTCATTTAAAATTCTTGCTTTTAGAAACAAACTTGTAAATATTTACAAAATGAATCATACTAAACAGCAAAAGGAGATTAGAGAAATGCTTTGGTACTAAAACAATGTGTTTCATGTAGCCTGATTGTATAATTCAATTTTATATTACAGGGGAGATATGTAAATACAAATGGTGAAATGTGACCCAGTTTACAAGGTCATGTTTTAAACAATACAGATGAAATCCAAATGAAGCTGTAATTGTTATGTTTACTGTGCCGAAACTAAATTTCATAAATATATTAGCACCTGGAAATATTTGATGATTTCTGAATAACAATGTTAAAACATTCATAAATCAAATGTTTAAGTGTGGACAAAAAGTATACATTTGACTTTTGGGGGCTTTTGCTACTGAGATTTATTTTATTTGATCATTCAGAACACCTACCTCTTTTCATATAAATACATGTAAAACTTGTGTTAACTATTAAGAAAAAACAGTGCTCCTTTTTGTTTCTTAATGGTTTATCAATATAGCAGTAATAATGAAAACCATAAGAAACAAGGCTGCACCGCATTTGTAGGTAATTAGGCTGTGGTTTATTTCTGTATAAACTTCATTTGAAATTTATTGAAAAGCAGTGTAGTTTATAAACAAAAATTACTCACATTGTATGCCATCATAAAAAGACTATCTAACACTAGAACAAAGGCATGCAGACCACTTTGTTCATTAAAAAAGCTTTGACATTGAAAGTATATCATTTCTAGAGAGAGCTGAAAGATAAGCAGAAAACATGAAGAGTTTCTCCTGTGCAAAGAATTAGTACAGCTAAAGAGATTAAATATTTTACATAAAAAAGATGTAATATTCCTTGTGGTAAATTACATCAGATGTTATCACAGATAAATCATTTTCAGGAGGACAATAAAAGGACAGAGGAGCTTAATGAAATTGTAATTTGTAGAACATCCAGCTCAGTGTAACAGGAAGTTTAATGTTTCCCTGCCCATAGAAATAGCAAAAAAAGGGAGATGGGCACAGGTCATCTGCCTATGTAGAGGATGTCCAGCAGCTGCCCAACAAAGATAAGAACAAAGATGAGCTTCACAGGAAACTAGGGATTAAATGTCTCGTGTCTGGTACAACAACCATTCCAGACTTCAGATCCTAACCTTTTCCAGAAATCCAGTCTACTTACTTCTTTCTTGTCACTTCTCAGAGAAAAGCAATCCCTTGCTTACCTCTTTCATCCTAAAAATTATTTATTTCCTAGAGTTATGCAGTTATTGAATTACTTTAAATCAAGTAATATCATGAAGATGAATAGAATACATTCAGGTTGACTTGAAGGATTCCAAGTCTGTGACATTAGCTGAGGTACAATACTACTCTGACACTGTTGTTGCTGCTGCTGCTGCTGTTATTGTTTCAGAACCAGGTGAAATAATACTTCACCATCCCTTCACAAGGCCATGATCTGATCCGATTCCATTAGTAGCTGGCTAACAACACTGTTGTGATCATGTAAATAAGCTTAAAATGAAATAAGAATTAAATTGCAACACAATGCTAATGCCAAGGAAGGCAGTATCAACAGAAGGTGTGAATGAACTGGACATAGGAGAAGCAATAACTCAAGAACTGACTCAAATTTTCTTTCCTTCCCTGAGACCTTCTTGGCTGAATGGAAGCACTACATTTGGGTTCTACCATTACAGTCTGACAGGTTTTTACTGAAAATGACTTGTCGTCTTCTAAGTACAAGTTCAGGCACCTAAACAAGTGCTAAAATCCCACCTCTTAGATGTTTTTAACACAAATCCTAGATGCTTGGTTCAGACCACAGTTTTCTCAGAATTCAATGGGAGCAAAGGGTGCTCCTCTTTGGAGAAGGATGTGGTTCAGCCCCTAAAGAAGTGACAACATTTCTAGAAGAATCCAGCTGTCCCTGCAGACTGAGAGGGAAATTGTGGTAACAAAGCTCCAGGCTTAGTCATGTCCCCATGACATGAACGTCTACAACTTTTTGCTCAGCTATAACATGGGAGTAGTCACATATTTATTGTATTTCATCGGACTCTTGTGAGGGAATTAGTTTAGGTCACTTTTCAGAACACTCAGTATTTATTAAGTCTGCTCCCACCAGCAGGTATTAATTACTGTTTTATTTTGTAAATAATTTGTAAAGTTCTCTTTCAGCTGCACTTTAGGTTTTCCAAGGAAAGGAGCCTGTTAGTAGCTTCAGAAATGTGTCACTAAGCCTACAGTTATTTATGCCTGTCAAATTCTCAAAGTTGGAAATGGAAGAGTTGCGTTAAACATCTCTATTAACTTTCCAACATGTGTCTCAAAGCAATTCCTCTGTCTTTGATTAGTTAGAAGTACATCTGCAAAGTTGAGTTTACAATACACCACATAATCTCAAATGCAGATCTTATTCTGTCATCTGGACCATACATGTTAGTGTCAACAACAGCAATAAACAATACAAGATACAGCTCACATAAACATGTCAGAAATCATAAGTTTAATTATTGTTCAGAAGTTGGACCAAGCTATGACTAACCTCTTCAGCACTACAAGCCCTTGGCTTACTGGCTTTGAAATGTGTCCAGAAGAAAGTGTATCCAAAATCTGAATCTAGAGATGAAAGGGAATTCATGTGGCATAACAATGGTATGAATAGCAATAAAACAACTTTAAAACTTGGTCAACTATGAAACTGAATTTGTGTTGATTTGCAAGTCTTGCTGAATGGCAGTCTCCACTAGCACTGCAAACACTACAGAATCACAGAATGATAGGGGTTGGAAGGGACCTCTGGAGATCACCTAGTCCAACCCCCCTGCCAGAGGAGGTTCACCTAGAGCAAGTTGTACGGGAAGAAATCCAGGGGGGTTTTGAATGTCTCCAGAGATGGAGACTCCACTACCTCTCTGGGCAGACTGGTCCAGTGCTCTGCCACCCTCAAAGCAAAGAAGTTCCTCCTCATGTTTAGATGGAACTTCCTGTGTTCAAGTTTGTGTCTGTTACCTCTTGTCCTGTCACTGGGCACCACTGTGAAGAGTTTAGTCCATCCTCCTGGCACCCACACTTTTAGTACTTGTAAGCATTGATAAGGTCCCCCCCTCAGTCTTCTCTTCTCTAGGCTAAAAAGCCCCAAGACCACATGAGAGATGTTCTAGTTTCCTAACCATCTTTGTAGGGCTTTTCTGTACCCTCTCCAGTAGTCCCCTGTCTTTCTTGAACTGGAGAGCCCAGAACTGGACACAATACTCCAGATCAGGCCTCACCAGGGCAGAGTAGAGGGGGAAGAGAAACACCCTCAACCTGCTTGCCACACTCCTCTTGATGGACCTCAGGATATCATTGGCCTTCTTGGCCACAAGGCACATTGCTGGATCATGGTTAGCTCATTGTCCATCAGGACTCCCAGGTCCTTTTCCACAGAGCTGCTTTCCAGCAACTGTACTGATACATGGAGTTATTCCTCCATACACTTGCCCTTGTTGATTTTCATAAGGTTACTTCCTGCCCAGCTCTCCAGCCTGCTGAAGTGCTGGGGCTTGGACTGGGGGCCCCGAGTTGGAATTAACCTATGGAAGAGTCCCAACCCAGCAACGTGTTTTGTTCCTTAGGTGTTTTCAGGCCCCAGAGACAGAACCTGGCCCACCTCTGTGAGGCCCCAACTTCCCCTGTGTGATCGTGGTTGGGACAGTGGGTGAGGCTAGAGCTATATCAACCAGGAACTGACCAGTTTGTGAGAGGCAACGAGGAGCTGATCAGTTTGAAAAGAGTTCCTGTTGGGGACAGCTCTCTCAGTGGTGTGTTCCGCTTTGGCTGATTTGAGATGGAGAAGAGCAAACAGATAAAGAATAAAAGATGAAAAGATGAAGTTATGCTGAGGAGATGTTGCTGAGTTTGGTGTTGGCCTGAGGAAGAAGAGACCTAGCAGCACACCCACTCAGGTCACACTGAATGGCAGCACAGCCTTCTGGTGTGTCAGCCACTCCTCCCAGTTTGTGTCATCAGCAAACTTGCTGAGAGTACACTCCGTCCCTTCATCCAGGTCATTGATGAAGATGTTGAAGAATACTGGGCCCAGTACTGACCCCTGGGGAACACCACTTGTTACGGGCCTCCAAGTAGACTCTGTGTCATTGACCACAACCCTCTGAGCTCTATCTTTCAGCCAGTTTTCAGTCCACCCCACTGTCCATTCATCTAACCCACACTTCCTAAGCTTGCCTATGAGGATGCTGTTGAAGACGGTGCCTTGCTGAAGTCAAGGTAGACAATGCCCATTGCCCTCCCCTCATCTATCCGTCCTATTATGCCCTCATAGAAGGCTACCTGATTAGTCAGACATGACTTCCCTTTAGTGAATCCATGTTGACTACTTCAGATAAACCTTCTTTTCCTCCACATGCTTTGAGATGACACCCAGAATGAGCTGTTCCATCATCTTTCTAGAGATGGACGTGAGGATTACTGACCTGTAATTTCCTTCTTGCCCTTTTTGAAGACTGTTCAAAGATGATGGAGAGTGGCCCTGCAATTACTTCTGCCAGATCCTTCAGCACTCACTGGGTGAATCCCATCAGGTCCCATGGATTTGTGAATATCTAGTTTATTTAATTGATCTCTAACTTGATCCTCACCATTCAAGGGAAAGTCTTCCTTCCTCCAGACTTTCTCTGTTGCCTCCAGAGTCTGGGACTTCTGAAGGCTGGCCTGAGCAGTAAAAGATTGAAGCAAAGAAGACATTCAGTAACTCTGCCTTCTCTGCATGCTCCATCACTATGGCTTCCTTCATTCAACAATGGGCTCACATTTTCTCTAGTTTTTCTTTTGCCTCCAGTATACTTGAAGAAACCCTTCCTGTTGACCTTGATGTCTCTTGCCAGGTTTATTTCCAAGGAGGCCTTGTTTTTCCTTGTTTCATCCCTGTATACTCTGACAGCATTCTTATAATCTTACCAGGTGGTCAGTCCTTTCTTCTACATACTGTAAACTTCCTACAAACACTATTGCTCTTACAAGAGAAGATCATTTCTTAATTCATTTTATTAGCTACTTCTTTTCCAATTCATTGAAGTCTGCTGGACTGTCTATGCTGCTGTTCCTCTAAACTTTGGCTTTCCAAAAGGATTCTGGCAACAGCATCAGTGGGTAAAACTAAGAGTTGAACTTAGGGAAAAAAAAACCATGAAGCAATGATCAATGGAAAACATATGTAGAAACCAGAGCCTAGAAAATGCCTGTAAAGCTTGTCTATACACACAAATGTGAAGTTTTCACACACAAGTACCGGTGTGGCTTATGACAACATGACTCAGAGCCAGAGCACTTCCAGCTTCCGAGGCCAGATGGATTCTCAATGCATTTCTACTTGTGCCACCTGCCTCCATTCTATGATTTCCAAGCATGAAAACTGGGATACATTGAAAAGGAAAGAACCACAGCATGTTTTCTGGTCTGACAGCAGTCTGGGCATGTCTTTTATACTTAGGTTTTTTGGTAAAAGACAGGAACTAATGAAAATAATTTTCTCCATATTTCCATACATAGACATGAGGTCAGAGATTACTAAATTATATTTCCGGTCCAGCCTATATTAGAGTGAAAAGGTTCTTACATGTTATTTTAGACAAAGTCCATGCCAAGCAGGTATTTCTGTAGCCTCATTCCTCAGTCAGAAGTGGGAGAGTGAGTAAAAATCTATACCCTATTAGCACCATATATAACACTACATGTACTTGAAACAATCATCTACCAGAAATAGCAGCCAGTATTTGGAAAGGCAGGGAGGAAACAACTCTTATGAAAAAGAGACTAACAGATATTAGTAAGCATCCCCATTTCCTCCTTTGGGAATGAAAAAAAGGTCATTGACTCGGGGAAGCTAGGAATTATTGTTATTAGAGAAAATTCTGCCTGTTTTTCTGTAAGAAAGTAGCAAGTATTAATTATTTAAAATAACTTCCAGAAGAATATCTGTTTGTAATACTAAGTCCTAAAATTCAGTCCTACAAGACCTTGTTAGTGTAAGAAGGGAAAGGTAGCCCTCAATTATTTTGTTATCTTATCCCTGAACCAGTGAGGTTCAAAATGCCCTCCAAAATCCCTTAGGTAGGCTGATATTTTGCACCACGCATTAGTAGATGAGCACAGTTTCCACAGGTAATTTGTTGATGCACATCTCTTACTGCTTTTAGAGCCACTAAATAGAAAAGCCAGAAAACAAGAGCTAAATTAGCTGTCATATGTTGATTTAGATTTCAATTATCATGGTTTAATAACCTAACAGAAAGTCACTGTGTACACCTGCTATATTTAAGATATTCCTTCAACAGTCTGCCCAATACTCTTATGTCCCTGTCTAAACTTTCAGCTAGACTCAGGATTATCAAATATTTGTTATTTTAAGGAGCTAAGTAGTAATGTCTATAAAATGACAGAAGCTACAAAGTGCTTTTAGTTGCTGAAGTCAGAAAAGAACATTGCAGGGCCTCTTTCAGCCCAAGATAACAGCACAGAATAACTGAAGGTGAACTTCTAGGTACTTCTAGTTATAAAGCTACTGCTTAAAACTTGAAAGATGCTGAGAATACTGGAGGCTTATTAAAATAATTGATACTGCATGGCCATCATCAAACTGATGGTTGTGTGTGTTTGCTGCAAGGGAAAAAAGTGACTATTGTCTGTTCTGCCACCTTTTCAGGCAGAGTCCAGAGTGACTCCTGTTTTGTGGATTTCTGAAACATCTGACTCTTAACTTTGTTAGCACAAAAGTTTCCAAGAGCAAAGAGAGTTCTTGAGATATTTTAATACCTTTACAGAGAAGAAGCCCAAGAAAGCTGGAAGGCTCAAGTGTAATAGAATGTCATTGAACACATCTGCAAAGCACAGCCATAACAGTGATAGATACCAAGCAAGGAAAAAAAACAACTATTGCATTTGATTTTGTTGACTTGAGATATGAGAGAGAGTACTTTAAAATTCACGTATCACTTTTTCTCCCTGATGAAAAAGCAGAGGTTTAAATTGATCTTGAAATAGTTGCATCAAATTATTTCAACCAAGACAATTTATTGGGTATGTACATCCAGGATTAAGTGTTCTTTTCTTTCCTCACCAAAAATTGCAAGCCTTCAGAATCTGGATGACTGGGAGAATCAGATGGTTATGATAAAGGTAAGAAATTAAAATAACTGCTGTCTATTTTGAGATTAAAGCAAAAAATCACCAAACTGTGAAGTCAACCGTAAAAAGCAATCATCACTAATCAACACAAAATCATTGTCCACATGTTTTCTGAAGCAAGATGGATCATCACAACTATTTTATCGTGAGACTGTAATAAAAAATGATAGCTGGCATGTTTCTATGACAGACAACTGAGATTACAGAGACTGATTGCTCTAAACAATACATGTTAGTGGAACAGTTTGCTAATTCTTCCAAGTTAGGCTGATGTATGAGCTTTTGATTTAATTTAAAATCGAAGGAGGGGGGGAGAAAGGGTGGGGAGAAGGACAGGGGGTGTTTGATGGAAAAGATGTGGTAGAATATGTTTAGTGTTTTAGGTGTACACCAAGGAAGAAGTATACAAATAAAATGTTTCACACTAGTGTAACTTAATGGATTTGAACAGAATTGCTCTTTATATATACAGTAGACTTCAGCAGAATTACTTTTTATTTAAATGTAACACTTGTTTAGAACATACATAAACTTCTGCACATGATCCAAATATATTTGTCTTCAGAACACCACACAGCTTCTCTGATTACAAACATCTATTTTCATTTCTATTACCATAAGGCTTAGGAACCCCAGCCATGGCCCAAACCTCTATTTCACAGGAACTGTATGATCCTTTAAAAAGAAAGCAATCCTTTTCCATGCAGTATGAGACAAAAGGAGGAAAGGCAAAAAGAAAGTTAAAGGCATACAGAAAGCAAGATGCACCAAAGTTTCAGTATATCAGCAGCCCAACAATCAAGAGGGTTATGTTCCACTTCTTATTTGGCTGGTTTCCCTTTTCTTGGTATCATAACAAAGCAGAATTTTAAGGTATATGTATATACTATACAAATAGAGAAAAGATGTTAAGGTAACAGTCAGTTGGCATTATTGACTTACCCATATTTGTATATTATCACTACAAATAAGTCATATCAAAAAAAAATACCAATGAAAAATAATACTATTTCCAGGATATATAGTTGATGATGGAGTGTGATAAAGATAGTGATTTAAGATCATGAACAAAGAAAGACTGAACTAAATTTCCATGCCATTAGCACACTCTAGAGAACAAGTCTTAAGAGGAGTGGCTGAGGGAACTGGAGTTGTTTAGCCCTGAGAAAAGAAGTCTCAGGGGAGACCTTACTGCTCTCTGCAACTATCTGAAAGGAGATTGTAGCAAGGTGAAGGTCAGTCTGTTCTGACAAGTAACAAGCAATAAGACAAGAATAAATGGCCTCAGGTTGTGCCAGGGGAGGTTTAGATTGAATATTGGGAAAAATTTCTTCACAGAAAGGGTTGTAAAGCACTGGAACAGGCTGCCCAGGGAAGTGGTGGACTCACCATCCCTGAAGGTATTTAAAAGATGTGTAGATGTGGCACTTAGAAACATGGTTTAGTGGTGACTTGTCAGTGCTGGGTTAATGGTTGGACTTGGTGATCTTAAAGGTCTCTTCCAATTGAAATGATTCTATTATTCTACCTATGAGGATTTAAATAAGCAGAAGGTTGTGTTTTTATGGAATACACCTGAAATTATAAGACTAATGTCAGAAATTAGAAGATAATATATAAATAATACTCTCAAGTATTTAAAGATTATTTCAGAAAAGTTTAAGGCCATTTCTAGAAATAAACAGTTCATTTAAAATAATTTCCATTTGATTTACATATAAAGTATTTATAAAGTATTTTAGTTTTCCATGCAGATGATGTGACTCATGCAGATTATACAATGTGCCTTATTTTCCAGTCATAAGGATTCAGCACTGAGTGAAATCAAAACTGCAATACAGTGTTATTGATTCATTGACCTATTTAAATCTTAAGTAGCTCTGATGTTTCCACATCTGATTACAGACTTGTCTTAACAATCTGTTCTCACTTACAACTACCCATCATCAGGTAGTCTATGTGCTGCAGGTTCCATCTAACTTCTTTGGCCAAATATTTTCTTGAAGAAAGCTTACAATTTTGACAAGTATTTGAAAATATTTATGCATGAAAGCTACTGCTCATTCTCACTAAACCATTCATTATAGTCATTGTCAGATCCCCAAATAAATAACCAAATCCCTGTTAATCTTTAGAGGCAAAAAAAATAAAAATATTTCAAAGCAACTGACTAAGGCCACACAGGTCTGGTATGAAAGTCTACCATGTACATTTCTTGTTGCCTATTCTGTCACCAATGATCTATCCCTTATAAACCAGTAGCTGATGTGGGAAGGGGATTTCAAACCACATGAGATGCGCTTACAACAGCTCATAAGGTTAGGTCATTTCCAAACGCTCTGATTATGTAAAAAAGTTTCCTTTGCAATGAGTATCATGTTATCTACTGTAGTTTGACTCCTTTGTTATGTATTTTTCTTGCCCAGTTCTGGATACAGAAGAAAAGCAGATGGCTGCAAACATAATCTGTCACCACACCTACTTGTTTCATGAAACAATATTTATAATTCGCTTATGACTGGTTCTGGATAAAATACTAAAAATATCTTGGGCCTAACTTGCCTTTGGCTGAGAATATTCGCAAAAGTGATGTTGTGAATTAATTTTATTAATTTTCAGAAAATGTAATAGGTACTAAATAGCAAAGTAAAAAACACACTGAATTTCTGTCAAAATTACTCAAAGTAACAGAAGTTACTTTTTCTCAATCCCTAGTGTTCAACAGCTAGGACAGCATTTCCAGTTGGCTCATCTGTTTAAATGTATAGACAATTTAAATCATTATCTGATATTAAAAAAATTAGAGTATAAGCCGGGGTTGCCCATAAACAGAACTCCATTAGTATCCACTCACTCTTATCTTCTGCTGTATGGCAAAGGGGAGTTGAAATCTCAGCATGAGTGGCAGGCTTACAATTATGGGCTTTATCAAAGCAAGGGCAGGAGAAGGAAGTCTGCCAACAGAGCACCTAGCACAAAGATTTCTTTGCTAATGCAGCCTTTTCTTCATACTGACCCAATATCATCCTGAACCTTTCATTTAATTTTACATGACGTAGAGGGTGAAATGCAATTGACAAAGTAGAGATGGTTAGCTACATCTCAACAAAACATTTTGTCTTTCAGAAAACTGAACCTGCACAACCAGGCTATTAGACTCATCTGGAAAAAAATGTAGGGAGAAAATAAAAAAATGTTTTAAAATCTTGATATTTATTTTCTTTATAAATTATGGTTTCTCTGTTCAAAATACAGAACAGTTTCTCTGTTCAGATAACTGTGAGCAGGAAGTCACAGAATCATATATGGGTTGGAAAGAACGTCAGTGCAACAACCTGCTAAAAGCAGCATCACTGAGGAGGCCTGGTCTTGAACAGCTCCAAGGATGCAAGACCACATAGCCTTCTGGGTAGCCTGGGTAGCCTTCTCCACTCTGGACCATGTAGAAACCTTTTTCTTTTATAGCCAGTCTGAAATTCTGTTGTTTCAACTTATGCTTGCTGTTTCCTACTCTGCCACTACACACTGCTGCAGAGATCCTGGCCTCGTCTTCTCAATAACCTGCCTAAAAGTAAGGGAAGGCTGCTCTGAGCCTTCTCCACGATAAAGCAGCCCCACCACTTAGACTTCCCTCACAGGGCAGGTGCTCCAGCCTCTGAGAATCCTGGTGGCCCTTCACTTAGCTCACTCCAGTTTGGCAATGTCTATCTCAAACTGGTGAGACCAAACTAGAAGTCACAGTGTCTAGGTGTGGTGCAGGGCATGCCAAGTTGAGAGGAATAATCATTTCCCTCCAACTCTTGGCTCTGTCCTTGCTCGTACAGAACTGTTGCTGGTCTTCAGTGTTGACAGCCCCACAGGTGGCCCGCTCCTGTGCAGCTCACTGTATCTCCCAAAGCCCTAGGGCCTTATATGCAGAGCTGCTGTCCAGGCAGCCTCTACCCAGCCTGGACTGTTGCAAAGCATAGATAATCTGCCATTCCAGGTATGACTGGCAATGCACAACTTTGCATTTTGCTCCTGATACACCTGTGTTTTTTGCTGAGCATAGGAAAAAAAAAAAAAGTTTGGATGATACAGTCCTTAAAGACTCACAAAAATTCTTTATCTCTTTGCTTTTCAGAGGTATCTCATGGGACCCCACATACCAGACTTCTGAATAATATGAAGTCTGCTACTCACTTTCCTCACTTCCTTCAGTGGGATTTATTACATTCCGAAACACATCCTCTCTTTTATAGAATAGGAGATGCAACTGTGCCTCACCCATGGTTGGCCAATCCATTATCTTCATCAAGAAGTTACCATTTACACCCTCCAGAAGACTTCTCAACTGATTGCATCTAGTCATGTTGCCTTTTAGCAGATGTTATGGAAGTTAAAGTTCTCCCCAGTAAACCAGCTTTGTAATATAGGGATTTTCTCTGGTTTTTAGAGACTTTTTTTTTACTTCCTCTCCTTGGTTGCATGGAAAGACAAAATGCAACAAAATTCTCTAAAATTTCAGAAATGTTTTGATTAATAATAGTAAATTTTTCAAACTGGCTTTGTACGCTTGTCAGATTTCACCCTTGATCTTTATTCAGATCAACAAGTTTATCTTTAAATCTTGAGTTAAGTCCTAGGACAAAAAAACCCAACTAAGTAAACAAAAGCCCAATAGCTAATCTTCTTTGTTTTCTCAACACCTCTTGAAGCGTGGACTCCAGAGCAGTTTCATGAGAAGAACTGAAATAAGCCATGTAAAGAGCCAGAGATGAAAGTCTGTGAAAATGGAGTTACATCCTGACAGTGGCCTCTTTTCTTTTTTTCAATATGGAAACTTTTCCTCAGGGTTAATTACCTTTTCTGCATCACACTGCTCTTTACTACATAAATAACATTCTGTAACCTCAACTGTTTTTTCCTTTCTAAAGGCCAATGAAGCATTAGGAAATGTCTCCTACATATTTTCCTTGCCTGGATTCTGTTTGCCAGTCAGTATGCAGGGGAGAATAAATAGCCCAAAAGAGGACTGGGAGAGGACTAGCAAGAGAAATCTGGCCACAGGAGAGGAAACAACCAAACAGGCCAGGTCTGTTCTATTTATTGGACTCTGTTCTGCAGCTGGCAAAACATTAGAAAATAAATATTGTTTCCTGATATTTTAAATTCACATTGGAGTTTACTATGGTAAACTTTGCTTTTGGGTAAGATACATTTGGAAGATTTATTTGCTTTGTATAGCCTGAATAAAAAATTGTTAGGAAACAACCCTCACACATGCTGATTGGGAAAGTTTCCTTTCTTCATATTCAGATGACCTGGGAAGTCCTGTCATCGCTGTTGGGAAGAAACTACATCACTGCATAGAAAGACTCATTTACTGGATACATTACCACCAGCCCTCGTACTGAACTTTGGGGAACCAAATCAACCGTCACATACTGATAGGAACATTGATATGAATTGAAATGAAGTCTGTATGAATAATACAAGACAGATGTTTGCTTACTGTTACCCAACTTATCCTAGTCATCACAACAGCATGTGGCAAACACCTGCTAAGCCCTGGCTGTGTCTTGGATGTGCTCCTAGTCACTGAAGGAAATTTCTTGTAGCATCCTGTGGTAAACTAAAAAGCATTAAAAGCTTCAAATGACAAGATATTTGTCTCAAATTACATAAAGAACTTGTCTCTTCCAGTCACAAGCTCCCTGCTGTTTTTTTAAATACCCACTGAAGACTCAAGCAGTGTTCAACACTTTTCAAAAGCAAAATTCCTTCATACACAGAAGCACTGAAGGAGCCTTTTCTTTCAAGATAACCATCACACAGGGTTGTCAAGGAATGAGATCTTACCCATTCATAGGGTGAGATCTCAATTGCACTACATCCCAGCAGCAGAATGGTGAAGGACAGAGCTTTGAACCCAGCAGAAGTGGTAACAACCTACCTCACTCCCCCTCGCTCCTTCCATTTCAACAGTAGCACTTCAGTCTTTCCTTCCCATTGTCCTTTCAGACATTTCTGTAAACACAGACAAGAGCCATCATTCTGAATTTATGCATTACAGACTCATTTTGCCCACTGAGGACATCTGAGCTGCTATTACTTCATCAAAATATGGGTGTGGTGAGAGCATTTTTGGATTAACTGCTAATAAATGATGAGTTAGCCAGTGTACAGTGCCCAAAATGGAAACAATCCCATCTCCAAATAGAACACTTCATACAATAGATTAACTGAAATTACAGTTGTCTTGAAAGTATAGAAAAATTATTAGAGCAAGATAGAGTGGGTGAGAGAAAACCCCAGACTCTTCCACCCTGAGACATGTTGGGAGTTACCTCTGTTAAGAGGCCTGTGATATCTCTGCAGGACTTTCCAAGAGCTGACTAATAATGTCTCCTAAATGTTCATCCATTTCACTGGCAAGTCCTTAAGTCTTTATATTCAAACCTTTCCAATAGCACTGCACTTTATGTACTCCGGTTGATCTTGTAATCAGATAATTTCCTGCATTTTCCATTCTAGTCCTACAGAAAAAAGAAACAAACTCGCACATGGGAGGAAATTACATGCATTAAAAGAAAGCAGAAGTGCTTGTTTTGCAAATAATAATGCAAACATTGGAGAGCTTCATTTTCCTACAAAATACAATGTTTACACAAGTTAAACTGCGTGTGCTTTAGCAAAGTTTTTTCTAATTTAAATGTAGAGGTGAGGAGGGTCAGGCTATCACTCACCGCTCATCCTGTTCATCTCCAATTATCTCTTTGTATACTTGATTTATTAAAGTATAAGATCACACACAAAGTAAATATAACATATCCGAACCGGGAACACACTTTCATATATGTAACAAACCATGTAAGACAAAGACTTGATACAACTATATAGCTGTTTGTTCAGGTTTGTCACTTTTTAGTATATGTTGGTCTAACTGGACAGCTTGCCCATTCTTCAGCTTATATTCACCAATGGCTTATAATGAGGAGAAATGGCATTATTCACCTTTCAGAGATAGGAACCTAGGCAGAAAAACGAGGAAAAACATGGGCCATGGCCTTTCTATGGCCTTGGATGAGATCTTTAGTTCTCACAGTCAGCCATTATTCCCTGCTCCTGAGACAGGGTGGCCTCTTCTACCCAGTCCGTGTGAAACAACCCCTGATTATTAGGGAATCAAAGACATAATTGACCTGATCATACTCAGTATGATAAAGAAAATATTATCTTGAGAGGAATAAAATTAATTTAATCCCTGTTATAGATATTCTGCCACAAAAAGCTTATCTTCCAAACTAGGAAAATTTTGGAAACCTGTGATGAGAAGATACTTAAGAAAACATGGATTAGCATCACAATGCTTGAAAGACTAACTTACTATAAACAAAGAAGGAACTTTTTTCACAAAGAAAAAGACACATTTGTCTAAAACCATCTCAGTATAAAAGAAAGGTGAAAACAGAAAAAAGAAGTCAAAGGAATAAAGAGCTAGCCATTAGTATATAGTAGATCTTAGAGACTCATGAGAAATATTATAAACATTTCTGTCTGGAGTAATAGGGATAATGAGAAGGATTGGTGGGATTTTATTTAACATTGCAGTTAAAAATATAATAATAATTAGCTCTTTGGTAGATGCAAATGATAAAGTAATTAATAAGGATAAAGAATTATCAACAAATGTAAATCCAGATCATAAATCTTTCTGTTCTGCATTTGGAAGAAAATGGGTTTATAGATTTAAATCACATAAGATTCACAGTGAACTTTCTGCAGTCAACAAGGGTAAGTGTCAAACACAACATCTATTAGAAATAAGTATCTTAAAATCCACAGACCTCGATATTTTTGGCATGAGTGTCTTAGGAGTCCTGGCTCGGGTGTTCAGAGCCAGAAAGAGTGCTAAGATGCTGACATTACCAGAAATGATATGCAATACAGTCGAATTAGGCCAATTAGAATGAGTCCTAGCTCAAGTAAAATAACACCAGTTCAATGTTATTTCAAGTTATTTCAAAGTTATTTCAAGTCTGCTGACTCCTTGGTGCCTGGGTTAAAGATGTGACAAGAAAACTTCCTACCCTGGTACAGATCTCAGATTATTATCCAGAATTGATTTTTCAGGTAGGCAGCAATGAAGTTGCAGTAAGTCCAAGGGCAATCAAGGGAGATTTCAGGGCCTTGGGACAACAGTTTAAGAGATCAGAAGCACAAATGGTGCTCTTCTCTATACTTTTGATCAAGGGTCTGTTTACATGGCACCAGGCCTGCTGGTGACACCTGCATGATGTATGCCTGTTGCAGAGAGGGAAAAGGATCTTTGCACAGAGTTAGCAGGGCTCACCAAAAGAACTTTAAGCTAGATTTGAAAGGGAAAAGGGATAAAACCAGGCTCACTAAAGATAAACCTGGGCATGGCACACCAAAGTTTGAGTGGTGGTGGGCAAGTGAGGTCCTTCTGTCTGCTGTCTCAGTGGAGGCAGAAGATGGAGATCCATGTGGCAGCAAAGACAAAATAGTTACTGATATGTTAGAAACCATGGAAGAACCTGAGAATAGTCACATAGGAATTAGGGTTTCTCCCCTCCAAAAAGTGGCAGGATCAATAGCTCACCTGAAGTACATCTACATCAACATATGCAGCACTGGCAACAAACAGAAGGAGCTGGAAGCCATTGTGCAGCAGAAAAACTAAGACATAGTTGCAATCACAGAAACAGTGGGATGACTCACACAACTGGAGTGTTGCAACAGATGGCTATAAATTCCTCAGAAGGGATAGGTCAGGAAGAAGAGGTGGTGGGGTAGCCATGTATGTTAGGGAGTGTTTTGACTGTCTAGAGTTGACAATGATGATGAAAGGGTCAAGCGTTTATAGGTAAGTATCAGAGGAAAGGCCAACAAGGCAGCTATTGTGGTGGGATTCTGTTATAGACCACCCAACCAGGATGAAGAGACAGATTAAATATTCTATAAGCAGCTGGGAGTAGTCTCACAATTGCTACCCTTGTTCTCTTCAACTTAGCAGATATCTGCTGGAAATGCAATATAGCAGAAAGGAAACAGTCTCAGAGGTTCCTGGAATGTGTGAAAGATAAATTCCTGGCAGAGCTGGTGAATGAGCCAACAAGGGAAGGTGCCCTGATGGACCTGTTGCTTGTGAAGAGAGAAGGACTTGTGGGTGATGTGATAGTTGGAGGCCGTCTTGGGAATTGCTGTCACGAAATGGCTTTTTTTCTTGGAGAAGGAGGGGAATCAACAGAACTGTCACCTTGGACTTCCTGAGAGCAGACTTTGGCCTGTTTAGGAGCCTGGCTGGCAGAGTCCTGTGGGAGGCAGTCCTGAAGGGAGTAGAGTTGTTCAGGAAGGCTGGACATTCTCCAGGAGGAACATCATAAAGGCACAGGACCAGGCCATTCCCATGTGCTGAAAGATGAGCCAGCAGGGAAGAGACTGACCTGGCTGAACAGAGAGCTTTGCCTGGAACTCAGGAGAAAAAAGAGAGTGTACAACCTGTGGAAGAAGGGGCAGGCAACTCAGGAGGACTACAAAGTTGTCGTGAGGTTATGCAGGGAGAAAATAAGAAGGCCCAAAGCCCAACTAGAACTTAATCTAGTGAAAGAAAATAAAAAATATTGCTATAAATACATAGCATAGGGAAGGCTAAAGAGAATCTCCATCCTTTATTAGATACAGGGAGAATCATCTTGAAAAGTCAGGGAAGTGATAGAGTCACCATTCCTGAAGATATTTAAAAGATGTGTAGATGTAGTACTTAGGGACATGATTTTGTGGTGGACTTGGCAGTGCTGGGTTAACAGCTGGACTCAATGATCTTAAATGTCTTTTCCAACCTAAATGATTCTATGATTCCAAATTATATATAAAAAAATACATGTAATAAAATCTTGAAAGAGATATTACACAGTCAATACACTTGTAGGAAAATGGACCTTGAAAAACAAACCAAATTTCACTGTTACAGGAGACAAAAAAATCTAAAAATGGTAAGATTAAGAATTTAAAATTTTGGCTATTATTCTCTGGACATAAAGCTTCTATGGCTTAATACAGTATGACATTCTAGTTAAAAAATGGCACCAAATATTTTAAATAAATGTGCTAACTGGAATAAGAAATGTGATTATCTTGAATAGAATCAGTATCTCACCTAAGACAAACATCTGATCTAAATACTAAATTATACTAAAATTAGCAGAAAAAAAATAAAAAAGATTTTTCATAGTTCATATCAGTGAATGGAAAAAGATGAGTTCAGACTACAGACCAAGAAAACTGACAAAAGCACTGGTCACCTACAGTAGCCCAGGGCNTTTGATCAAGGGTCTGTTTACATGGCACCAGGCCTGCTGGTGACACCTGCATGATGTATGCCTGTTGCAGAGAGGGAAAAGGATCTTTGCACAGAGTTAGCAGGGCTCACCAAAAGAACTTTAAGCTAGATTTGAAAGGGAAAAGGGATAAAACCAGGCTCACTAAAGATAAACCTGGGCATGGCACACCAAAGTTTGAGTGGTGGTGGGCAAGTGAGGTCCGCCTGTCTGCTGTCTCAGTGGAGGCAGAAGATGGAGATCCATGTGGCAGCAAAGACAAAATAGTTACTGATATGTTAGAAACCATGGAAGAACCTGAGAATAGTCACATAGGAATTAGGGTTTCTCCCCTCCAAAAAGTGGCAGGATCAATAGCTCACCTGAAGTACATCTACATCAACATATGCAGCACTGGCAACAAACAGAAGGAGCTGGAAGCCATTGTGCAGCAGAAAAACTAAGACATAGTTGCAANCGTCTTGGGAATTGCTGTCACGAAATGGCTTTTTTTCTTGGAGAAGGAGGGGAATCAACAGAACTGTCACCTTGGACTTCCTGAGAGCAGACTTTGGCCTGTTTAGGAGCCTGGCTGGCAGAGTCCTGTGGGAGGCAGTCCTGAAGGGAGTAGAGTTGTTCAGGAAGGCTGGACATTATCCAGGAGGAACACCATAANCATTCTCCAGGAGGAACATCATAAAGGCACAGGACCAGGCCATTCCCATGTGCTGAAAGATGAGCCAGCAGGGAAGAGACTGACCTGGCTGAACAGAGAGCTTTGCCTGGAACTCAGGAGAAAAAAGAGAGTGTACAACCTGTGGAAGAAGGGGCAGGCAACTCAGGAGGACTACAAAGTTGTCGTGAGGTTATGCAGGGAGAAAATAAGAAGGCCCAAAGCCCAACTAGAACTTAATCTAGTGAAAGAAAATAAAAAATATTGCTATAAATACATAGCATAGGGAAGGCTAAAGAGAATCTCCATCCTTTATTAGATACAGGGAGAATCATCTTGAAAAGTCAGGGAAGTGATAGAGTCACCATTCCTGAAGATATTTAAAAGATGTGTAGATGTAGTACTTAGGGACATGATTTTGTGGTGGACTTGGCAGTGCTGGGTTAACAGCTGGACTCAATGATCTTAAATGTCTTTTCCA
>VYZX01015357.1:27704-52042 GCA_013401335.1 Brachypteracias leptosomus
GGGTTGAGCATTTATGGGTAAGAATCAGGGGAAATGCCAATCAGGCAGATATCACGGTAGGAGTCTGTTAAAGACCACCCAACCAGGATGAAGAGACAGATTAAATATTCTATAAGCAGCTGGGAGTAGTCTCACAATTGCTACCCTTGTTCTCTTCAACTTAGCAGATATCTGCTGGAAATGCAATATAGCAGAAAGGAAACAGTCTCAGAGGTTCCTGGAATGTGTGAAAGATAAATTCCTGGCAGAGCTGGTGAATGAGCCAACAAGGGAAGGTGCCCTGATGGACCTGTTGCTTGTGAAGAGAGAAGGACTTGTGGGTGATGTGATAGTTGGAGGCCGTCTTGGGAATTGCTGTCACGAAATGGCTTTTTTTCTTGGAGAAGGAGGGGAATCAACAGAACTGTCACCTTGGACTTCCTGAGAGCAGACTTTGGCCTGTTTAGGAGCCTGGCTGGCAGAGTCCTGTGGGAGGCAGTCCTGAAGGGAGTAGAGTTGTTCAGGAAGGCTGGACATTCTCCAGGAGGAACATCATAAAGGCACAGGACCAGGCCATTCCCATGTGCTGAAAGATGAGCCAGCAGGGAAGAGACTGACCTGGCTGAACAGAGAGCTTTGCCTGGAACTCAGGAGAAAAAAGAGAGTGTACAACCTGTGGAAGAAGGGGCAGGCAACTCAGGAGGACTACAAAGTTGTCGTGAGGTTATGCAGGGAGAAAATAAGAAGGCCCAAAGCCCAACTAGAACTTAATCTAGTGAAAGAAAATAAAAAATATTGCTATAAATACATAGCATAGGGAAGGCTAAAGAGAATCTCCATCCTTTATTAGATACAGGGAGAATCATCTTGAAAAGTCAGGGAAGTGATAGAGTCACCATTCCTGAAGATATTTAAAAGATGTGTAGATGTAGTACTTAGGGACATGATTTTGTGGTGGACTTGGCAGTGCTGGGTTAACAGCTGGACTCAATGATCTTAAATGTCTTTTCCAACCTAAATGATTCTATGATTCCAAATTATATATAAAAAAATACATGTAATAAAATCTTGAAAGAGATATTACACAGTCAATACACTTGTAGGAAAATGGACCTTGAAAAACAAACCAAATTTCACTGTTACAGGAGACAAAAAAATCTAAAAATGGTAAGATTAAGAATTTAAAATTTTGGCTATTATTCTCTGGACATAAAGCTTCTATGGCTTAATACAGTATGACATTCTAGTTAAAAAATGGCACCAAATATTTTAAATAAATGTGCTAACTGGAATAAGAAATGTGATTATCTTGAATAGAATCAGTATCTCACCTAAGACAAACATCTGATCTAAATACTAAATTATACTAAAATTAGCAGAAAAAAAATAAAAAAGATTTTTCATAGTTCATATCAGTGAATGGAAAAAGATGAGTTCAGACTACAGACCAAGAAAACTGACAAAAGCACTGGT
The DNA here is from genome assembly GCA_013401335.1 of Brachypteracias leptosomus. NCBI lineage: Eukaryota > Metazoa > Chordata > Aves > Coraciiformes > Brachypteraciidae > Brachypteracias > Brachypteracias leptosomus. The sequence goes on from VYZX01015357.1 coordinate 29,157, forward strand.
CACCTACAGTAGCCCAGGGCCTAATACAGAAGCAAAACATCAGGATGCTGACCTATAAGTAGACCTTTGGATCTCACATATTGCATATACTTTAAAATAAATCATAGCAGAAAAACTGAGGAGTCTTGCCATTAATTGCAAATTACACTTACATTTTACTGTCTATGTTATAGAACAATATGATTTTTCTTTAGAACCTTGTTACCATTCTATAAAACAAGGACTTTACCTTTTGCTGTTAGAATGAAGCTTGCATTGTTTTGGCCCCAATGTTGTCTGGTATCAGAGGGATGTCTAAGGGATACATCATCTCTCCTTATGCAATGTGTCCAAAGCAAATAGTAATCCCAGTGCAACTGCACCCTGTGATGTCTGAGGAATCTAGAGACTAGGCAGTGCTCTTCATACTCCCACAAGGCTTTCTGGCAGACTGATCATGTCCAGATACTGGATTATGGGGACAAGCTCCCCTAGCAAACACAGAGAAGGGTGTCTTTTTTAAGGAGCAGAAAGCAGAGGAAGAGTTCACAGCACTCAAGACATCTCCCGTACAGTCTAAACAGAGGAATAACAAAAGTGAGCTGGTATATAATTTGTTAGAGAATGGAATGAAATCTGATGGTGACATTTTCAAAAGGATGAGTGAAATGTTAGAGATATGAGTGACAGAAATATTTATCATGAGAGAAGTAGTTACCTTGCAGCAAGAGACACTAAAAAGGAGCAGGGGCTTGACTACAGTGTCTAAGTGTCATCACGAGGAGAGGATACTAGGTATGAGAGGCATAATGTTGATGCAAAGGTATTAAATAGAACAGAAGGAAAATACCNGGTTATGCAGGGAGAAAATAAGAAGGCCCAAAGCCCAACTAGAACTTAATCTAGTGAAAGAAAATAAAAAATATTGCTATAAATACATAGCATAGGGAAGGCTAAAGAGAATCTCCATCCTTTATTAGATACAGGGAGAATCATCTTGAGAAAAAAGAGAGTGTACAACCTGTGGAAGAAGGGGCAGGCAACTCAGGAGGACTACAAAGTTGTCGTGAGGTTATGCAGGGAGAAAATAAGAAGGCCCAAAGCCCAACTAGAACTTAATCTAGTGAAAGAAAATAAAAAATATTGCTATAAATACATAGCATAGGGAAGGCTAAAGAGAATCTCCATCCTTTATTAGATACAGGGAGAATCATCTTGAAAAGTCAGGGAAGTGATAGAGTCACCATTCCTGAAGATATTTAAAAGATGTGTAGATGTAGTACTTAGGGACATGATTTTGTGGTGGACTTGGCAGTGCTGGGTTAACAGCTGGACTCAATGATCTTAAATGTCTTTTCCAACCTAAATGATTCTATGATTCCAAATTATATATAAAAAAATACATGTAATAAAATCTTGAAAGAGATATTACACAGTCAATACACTTGTAGGAAAATGGACCTTGAAAAACAAACCAAATTTCACTGTTACAGGAGACAAAAAAATCTAAAAATGGTAAGATTAAGAATTTAAAATTTTGGCTATTATTCTCTGGACATAAAGCTTCTATGGCTTAATACAGTATGACATTCTAGTTAAAAAATGGCACCAAATATTTTAAATAAATGTGCTAACTGGAATAAGAAATGTGATTATCTTGAATAGAATCAGTATCTCACCTAAGACAAACATCTGATCTAAATACTAAATTATACTAAAATTAGCAGAAAAAAAATAAAAAAGATTTTTCATAGTTCATATCAGTGAATGGAAAAAGATGAGTTCAGACTACAGACCAAGAAAACTGACAAAAGCACTGGTCACCTACAGTAGCCCAGGGCCTAATACAGAAGCAAAACATCAGGATGCTGACCTATAAGTAGACCTTTGGATCTCACATATTGCATATACTTTAAAATAAATCATAGCAGAAAAACTGAGGAGTCTTGCCATTAATTGCAAATTACACTTACATTTTACTGTCTATGTTATAGAACAATATGATTTTTCTTTAGAACCTTGTTACCATTCTATAAAACAAGGACTTTACCTTTTGCTGTTAGAATGAAGCTTGCATTGTTTTGGCCCCAATGTTGTCTGGTATCAGAGGGATGTCTAAGGGATACATCATCTCTCCTTATGCAATGTGTCCAAAGCAAATAGTAATCCCAGTGCAACTGCACCCTGTGATGTCTGAGGAATCTAGAGACTAGGCAGTGCTCTTCATACTCCCACAAGGCTTTCTGGCAGACTGATCATGTCCAGATACTGGATTATGGGGACAAGCTCCCCTAGCAAACACAGAGAAGGGTGTCTTTTTTAAGGAGCAGAAAGCAGAGGAAGAGTTCACAGCACTCAAGACATCTCCCGTACAGTCTAAACAGAGGAATAACAAAAGTGAGCTGGTATATAATTTGTTAGAGAATGGAATGAAATCTGATGGTGACATTTTCAAAAGGATGAGTGAAATGTTAGAGATATGAGTGACAGAAATATTTATCATGAGAGAAGTAGTTACCTTGCAGCAAGAGACACTAAAAAGGAGCAGGGGCTTGACTACAGTGTCTAAGTGTCATCACGAGGAGAGGATACTAGGTATGAGAGGCATAATGTTGATGCAAAGGTATTAAATAGAACAGAAGGAAAATACCAAGGAAAGAGTTGTGGCTCCCAACCTTCATGCTGAAGTTTAGACTAAAAATAGTGCTAACACAGCTAGGGTTGCTAATCATACCAAAGACAGTGGTTGACTGTCCAAGTCCAGACATTTCAAAATCTGTAAAGACCATTTTGCTCACTCAAGCTATTGCCTGCAAGAACAGTGAAAAATTCAATGGCTATCAGCTTACTGAAGGCTGAGATATCATGATCCATGTGTCCCTACCCTCCAGCAGAAGGAATAAGTTCATCTGCTTGTGAACAAGGGGAGACAGCCACAAAGGTGAGAGAGCCACCAAGGCTTCTATTGTCCACTTTGGCACTTTGGTCAATAATCTGAAAGTGAAAACCTCGGTCCTTCCCCCACATCTCCCAACTAATACCTTCTAAGATTTCTTGAAGGTATGTGACTGCAAGTACTCTTGAGGCCACCAATCCTACTCTCTCCCCATGTGCAACAGGGAAGGCTGAATTATAAACGCGGAGAAAGAGTTCTGTAAACCATTTTGAAGGAAAACTTTGTGTTTCCTATAAAAGGCAGCTTACACTTCAGGGAGAGGCAATATGCTCCAACAGATCTCTTTGAAGTGAAAGAGTTCAATTTGTTTGTGGTGGTGTTTTGGGGTTTTTTTTAAGAAATAGTAAAGGGGCTAAGTCCCTGTATAATGTGTTCTTTAGGGCAGAGTTGTTCCAAATGTTTCCCTCAGTTTTTCTTAATGTGGGAGTTATGCTCTAAAAAACCAACTCTGTAGAAATGTCACATTACTCCAAAATCTATCTGCTCCCTGTGTGTCTTTGAGAAGTAGCTCCTGCGTTTTCTGACAAAAAGAATGTTTCACTTCTGTTAGCACTGCGAGGCCAACTACAGTGTGGAACAGGGGCCTGGACTCGGGCCATCCTTATGCATCAGCAACAGCACTGTCACCTAATTTGCAAACACAGAACAATTATGACTGGCAAGGATATGAGAGGCAGCCTGGCTTCTAGATTCCAGTTTGGACATGAAGGACTGGCAGTAGGAAAAAAAAATAATCTTTTGATTCTGAGCAAAAGTGATCTGAAAGCAGTTTAGAAAGAAGTCACACCTATACCTATTTTTATAGTTATAGTATATATATATCAAGCTAATTCTCAGCAGTAAATAAGACAGAACACCAAGAAATAGTCTCATAACACTAGATTTCCTTTTATTAAAAAAAAATAATTTCTTTAAAAAGATTTTCAGCTTTGAATAATCAATCAATTCTATAAATTTGACCAACTGACCCCCTGACTGCTGTTGACAATATAGAATCATAGAATGTTTTAGGCTAAAAGGGACCTCTAGAGATCATCTTGTCCAACCTCCCTACACAAGTAGGGACATCTTGACCTAGGTCAGGCTGCTCAGAGCCCCATCAAGCTTGACCTTGAGTGACTCCAGGGATGGGGCCTCCACCACCTCTCTGGGCAGCCCATTCCACTGATCTATCACCCTCTTATTAAAGAACTTTTTTCTAATATCCAATCTAAATCTATCCTTTCCTAGCTTAAAACCATTACTCCTTGTCCTATCTTTACAAACCCTTTTGAATAGACCTTCCCCCACTTTAATATACACTTACACAGCTGTGTTCATAAATAGATTATTAGAGCTTAGAGAAAAAAAAAAATCCAAAGAGACAAAGATATTTGGAAATGATAGTTACAACAAGGGGGTAGGAGAAACAGCAGAGTGGAAGGTGAAATATGCATTTCAAAGGGGTTATAATGTTTACTGAAAAGGAAAGTATAAAAGAAAATTTATGAAAGTGCTGTTATGTTTTGAACACAGAAATTACATTTATGCTTCTTTTTAACTTTTATTCAGTGCCTACATTTAACATTTTTAGATGGAGGACATATATAAGGCCTCAGAATCTATGTCTGCACAGACTTAACTGCTTCTTCTTATTCTGCTAGTACAAGAGGATGGACAGCAGGACCATCACATCAATGACACTATTACAACTTTCAGAATTCTAAAGTGGCTCAGTCCAAACATAATGTAGAAGTCATGTTATGTAGGAGGCCAGACTGGCCTTCATACAAGTCTTCACCTGATCCTCAAACATGACCTCCACACTGAAAAGCATAACTGTTTAATTTGAGTCAGCAAATTAACAACATCCTCTGCAACTGCACACAGATGAGGACATAACCTACAGTGATTAGCAAAGTGTCACTAAAGTGAGCTCATGTAAAAAGTATATGAATAGACACATTTTTCGGTTCTGGAGCCTGTGACATAAAGGTCTATTATTTTAACTCCTGCCCATTTCCAAACAAAAGGTGGCTGCGTTTGCTACACAATACCGAGTTTGTCTACTATGCTTCCTTTATACTTACTTTAGGATTCTGTAGCTCTAAGGCAGGAATAAGATTCTAGTCAAGCCCAGAAAACCCTAAAGCCTAGAATGAACTTCTTGTTTTAAATATAAATCATGGTGATTTAATTTCAACCTTGTTTTATAGACAAGGAAGAAATGGATGAACAAAGGACTGAAGGAACAAAGGAAATTTAACTCTGCATAGGACACAGGACTTTGTTGGTTTTCATACACAAAACATATTCAGCACTGATAAACTTTCTATTGGCTTGTAAGTATTTTTCATATGGGATTTGTTTTATTTCCATATCTTACAGGCATTTTCCTGGGATCCTCCCTAAAATCTGCAAGTATCTGTTCAGAAAGATTCAGAATCTACAAAATCTTTTAAGAACAAAGAGAAGGCTCTTTGCTTCAGAACACACACAAAAGTCCTGGTCCATATTTGCAGGTCCTGAATCTCTCAGTTCTGGTGACTATAGGAACTGAAAGAAGAGAACAAAAAAATATTCACAAGAGTATACACATATGGGGATTTTTAGTTATTAGGAAACGGACAATTTTCTGAATGTTTGCTGTTTTTTCAAATACTTTTCCAATATTTCTTCTTTGCCCTTTTTTTTCTAAAATCACTGGTTTTCCATCTTGCTGTCTTTCTTCTCCAAACCTTATTTGTGGACTTTCTGGCTCTATCTGTACTTTCCAGGTACTAGATTCCTTTCACTTTTTCCTGGGAGATACTTTAGCTTTTTCTAATTAGCTTTATATTTTTATAAGACCTATACCTGCCTCTTAGGATGGCAGGCAACCTTCACACTGAATTTGTCATGCCCTAAAGCATTTAGGTCACCCCCTTTTGATATCCAACCCAGTCCACTCAGCTTCAAAACACTATTGCTGCCAAAATCTCTGGGCCATATCACAGCCCTGTAAGGCTCTCTAGCACAGCATGGGCAGGACCTAGACCAGTGGGACTAACACAGTGCCCACTCACCCACTCATGTTTCAGTGTGGTTCCTGCCCATGTGCTCTGCATGGGGATGTGCTCCTCTCCCCACTCTGCTGCTGCCCTCAGCTGCCCTTGCATTGACCCTTCCTGATGGTCATAAATCTCCTAAAGACTCAGTATCCCTCCCTCTTTAGGACCTTCATCTGTGTGGAGCTTAATTATGTAAGGATCATTTTTGAAGTTGTTGGGGTTTGCAGTGCTTTTATAGTGCTGTGTGCATTTGTTTTTATTCACAAAGCACACAGATTACATCAAATTAAATAAATTATGGCTAGGATGTCTAAACTCCCAAGTGTCACATCTCAGGCAATTGACTGGACAAAGCAGCTCCCTCTGTTCTGAAATGTCTCTGAGTATGTAATTCAGGACACTGGGAGATTCAGCAATTCCTGGAAGTAGCCTGTACAGCCACATATCTTCCTATTGCTTATGGTTGATATGTCACATGCAATTATGTCCCAGGCACTGCAGTATGGAAGAGAGGTCTGATAGGGATTTCTCCATGCCCTACAACCCGGAACTGCATCTCAACACCTGGAATAACAAAGAGACTCCATCTCACCAAATTCAGTCTAAAAAGGAGGAAAAGGAACAACCTACTCAGCCAATTGCAACACTGAGCATCTTCCTTATTTTTATTTCTAGCTGTAGATATTTCCCTAGTATGTTCCTCCATCACTAGCGACTCTCACATCCCTGAAGACAAAAGCGTGAAAGCACACAGTGCTGACAGGCGCATTCTGGGTTTGGATTCTGGGACTTTTAGCCTTCAGCATTCTTGCTAATTTTATTCTCTTGGCATCCCACTGATGTTTGGCTCTAGGTCTCCAAAACTATTTTTTGTCCCTAGAGTTTATTTTCACAAGGCAATAGAAGCAAGAAAATTTGAGTCATGGAGCTCTCTCATATCAGCTATGAAAAGTAGGTTAAATTGGCTTTTGTGTATCCAAAGATTGTAACCTAGCACTTGCAGCTTTCCCTTTGTTGCCAGTCTTGGCTTAAAATTCTATTCATCTACAGAAAGAGCTGGGAACTCCCAATTACACTAGGATGAAAGGAGGGTTTCATCTTTTTTCCTTTTTTATTGCATTTTTTAAAGATAATGGACAATGATTTCTATGCTTCCAAATGACAGAGAATGTATTTCCCCTTACCCTAATTCTTCCTTCAGTTATTCCTGAACTGGAAAGAGCATACTCTGCTTACTAGCATAATTTTACAATAACTTGTTGGGGTGGGGAATAGAAATTACAGGGATTATTTGAGCCATTCAGAATTAATTCATTTAAGATGTAGATAACAATATACATCTTAAGATGTATATAACAATAAGGTGAGGTTCTGCACTTTAAACACTTTCTGTACACTCTGAAAAAATTATACTTGTACAAATGTCTTATTTACAGTGGAAATGAGCCTAAAGGAGCTTTCTCAATCAAGAATTATACTAAATGTGAATCTCTGAAGAGAATTTACTTTTCCTATGGGTGGATTAATTGCTGGGAATGTGTGTGAGGTAATCAGATAGAAACTTTCTGCTCCAGAAAGGGCAGATTTGTCAGATATATTGGGTCTGTCTGAGCTGGAATTTATTTTTCCCAATAGCAGCCCTCATGGTGCAGTGCTTTCTTGGGATTTAAAAGCATGTTGATAACACGCCTGTGTTGTGGCTACTGCTAAGCAGTGCTCACACAGCACCAAGGTTTGCTTTCCAACATTCCCTTCCACAGTGGGATGGAGTGGGCAAGATCTTGGGAGGAGACAAAACCAGGACAGCTGACCCAAACTGACCAAAGGGATATTTCATACCATGTGATGTCTGCTCAACAACAAAAGCTAGGAAAAAGGAGGAGGTGGTGAGGCCATCTGTGATCCTCTGGAACAACCACCACACATATTGGAGCCCTGCTTCCCAGGAAGGGGCCAGACATAATCTTTTGATGGGAAGTAGAGAATAAATCTTTGTTTCCTTCACTTCTGCATGTAGCCTTTGCTTAACTTTGGTTTTGTTTTCATTAAACTGTTTTTGTCTTGACCCACAAGGGCTGGGGGTTTTTCCATCTTATTTTCTTCCCCCCTTGCCCTGCTGAGGAGGTGGGGAGGGGGTAAGAAAGTGGCTTGGTGGTCACCTTGTGCTCAGCTGAGGTTAACCGGCCACACCAGGGTGAAAGTGTTGCTTTATTCCCACCTAATATAGAGAGGTAGTTCCTGATCCTTTGTAGTATTTAAAATTCTGTTAATTAAAACATATCACACAAGTGGTGGTTTACATATTGATCAATCAAGTATGAGGAAGCTACCATTCCATTTCCATAGACTTACACCTCCCTAAAGATTAAAAGATATGCTGGATGGCCATACATCAAGAATTATATAATGTAGAAAAGACAAGGCTGTATAGAATTTCTCCTCTGGGTCAGCAAATTTTAACCTTGCCCATATATTTCCTTGCAAGTCTTACAAAATTGGAGAATATTAATTGCCTGTGTTTCAAACCAAATGAGACACTCCATGTATTGTAACATCTTTTATCCCCCTGTTGAGACTCAAACCATTCTGACAAGTCCTGCCCTGATTTATAACTACTCAATTCTTAGAATGGCATGTTTAGATCCAGAATTTGTTGAATTATTTGAGGAAGCTGCCTTAAAGCCAGCATTTTTCTGAAAATATGACAGATCTAGTCAAAAGCTTCAATAGTCTGAATAGCAGCATCTGGCTATAAACCTCTGAAATATAGAACCCAGCTAGTTAAGCTGACATGGATGGGGTAGGGGAATCAGAATTCTGCCTTTGGGCTTAAAAACAAAAAAACTCCGACAACAAAAATATGGTTGGGCATTAATCCAGGCGGAGTGACTGCACACACATATCTGAGCCTCTCTCCTGTGCAGAAAGGGTCAGTTTTATCCCACTGTCCAAAGGGAGCAGCAGGAAGCCATTTTGTGGGGGCAGAGGAGAACTATCAATCCTTTCAGTAATCAGAGGATCTGCAAATAATAACCTACAGGCTTCTCTGTTCTAACCGCCTTTCAGTGCAGGAGCATAACCCCTTTTGTATTTCTACCAGCACTTTATCCGGTCTGGCTTTTCAAGTTCCATGGGACAGAGTCTCTGCTCCTCCCAGGGGGAATTATTCCATGGCTAATAGCTCTCATGTCCAGGAGGTTTCCTCCTCTAAAATCTCTCCCACTGTTCTTAACTGACTCTTCTATTGCTAAGACATTGTAAATAATTCCTCAGTATTGTTAATGTGTCCATGTCTGCATATGTTCATGCATAAGCTTGCCACAGTTTCTCCTCCTTCAAGAGTTTATATTTTAAATGCTTAATTCTTCAAGAAAAATGTCTGTGCTCCATTTCCACAGCAGCCCTCCTTAATGCTGAATTCCCCCTCCTGTCAGTACCATTTGGTGCAGAGCACTGCTCAGATGATATTTTAGGTGCAGTCATAGCACCTTACTGGCAGAGAGGTTATCATCACTCCCTTTTCTGATATGAATCTCTCTGTAGCCCTATTCCACCAGTGTGTTTTGGTGCATAGTTTTATGTATGATAACCACAAACTGAGTAATAAGACAATCTGTGAATGCTAAAAACGAGTTCATTGTCATTTGTTTGCAAGATGCTGCTGTAAGCCTCAGCAGAGCAGCAGTAGGTAACAGGCTCTTCCATGCTTATAAACAATTTTTTGAGACCCAGCACATTGGCTCCTTCATATGTATTTTGTCATTTAGGCAGCAAAAGACATGACAAAACTTCAATGGAAAAGTCTAATTCGCATTATACATCTAGGTAACTCTGGACCAACACCCACTCTAGCTCCCTCCTTCTGACTGGATAACTGATTCACGTGATCTTATCACATTTTCAATGGCTTATATTTTTTCCTAGCTGTAGAATTTTTTTTCAATTTCTTCATCTTCTGCTGCAGTAGTTCTGTAGTCTCACTATGCACTCAGTTCCTCCCAGACACCAAAATACTACTCATAAATGTTGATACAAAGTTCATTACTTTCTCTCTTCAGTCCAATTAAAGTACCAGTTCAGGCCCACAATAATCCTTGATCCTAGTAAAAATCATTAAAGACACCTCCTACTAACACAGTATCTCCTAGAAGCCATAACCTTTGCCTCTTCACAGGAAGGACATCAACAGAGATGAAAGCTTTCCTAGCCAGCCCTTTTCCGATAGAAGAACCATGGCATAAAAGAAAGGATGACAGATCTAGAAATATGTTTCGTTTTCTATAATCTTAAGACTTCATGATGTAAATATCTCTGAAAGTCTTTCAATAGCTGTGAAAAGATCCAAAGGACTCCTAGCTAGAATAAGATCCCTGCAGTTTTGACCAGTGATTTCAGAAAGAAGTAGAAACAGATCTTGAAAGCTTGATTCATGCTAAGTAGGAGGCTACCACTACTGTAAGGGAAGACCACCAAAGAGAGAGCTATGCAAGGACTCAACTAGAAAGAGAATGCACTCATTATACTCTAATCTATGGCCAAACAAAGAAAGAGCTTAGAGAATCTGTGTGTGTATTACACCTGTACCTATATAAAGCTCTCCAAACATGGGGTTTCACTACATGGTCTGAGATCCACCTGTGAGCAGGTGAATTAGCCAATAAGACATTCTGCCTGATGCCACTCTGAATTACATTAGACGACCAGCTAAATATTCAGATATATGCCTTTAATTAGCATCACATGGGAAAGGCTATAGCAGAAGAGCATCTTGCAAAGAAATTACAGACTGGTTTATACACAACTACTGATCATTTTATCATGGTTTGTCTGCAAACCAAGCCATGTGTGAATGGTTAGAAGCTTATTCCACCCAGGTAAGGAAATAAAAGAGTAAGTTGTTGTTTTTAAGGGGAAGAGGCAAAGGGGTTGCAAAGGAAAGGAAAGAAAGTAAAAGCAGAAGGGACAGGAATACATGATACGGCACAAAGACAATTAACTGAAACAAAAGATGGTTGAAGTAAGAAAACTATAAAACTGATCTGTTAGACTAGGATTAGTTTTTAATATTTCCTGTTAAAACCTGGCACTTAGATCTTACCATATCATTGATCTTTTGTAGGACTAAGGATATATAATATAAATGTGCCTTTTGTTTAGTTCTTTATTTGCTAGCTTTACAGGGCTGTACTGAGAACAGACACATGTTAAGGCTAAAAAGAGCTCAGGTGCTATAATAGGTCCCCGGCCAGAGATTCAGGTAAGATGTAAAATGCCTAAGTTCTAGGTATTTACTTTTGACATGCAGGATGCTCTATTACTCTTAAGCTATATTCCTCTATTGCTTTGCTAAATGTAGAGAAACTCATTGCTCTTGAAAACTGAATTCCAGATCAACTCAGTTATAACAAGCTCTGACAAATCATCTGATACCTTACTAGCACCATCTTTATATTGTTAGAGTAAACTTACCCTCATCAGGACTGCTTCTTTCTACATTGCAGAGATATTCATCTTTCTTCAGGCCTGAAAGCAAATATCATTTGTTCTCATAGTCCTGTTCAAAGGCTCCTCCAGCACCACAGTGCTTTCTTGAAATGAGGGCTATTATTTCAAGAAGGTACCAGGAGAATCAGGTGGCCAAGCAAACTGAGCTCAGAAGTCGTGAAATCTCCATTGGTGATACTGGATAAAAAGATATATAGAAACTTGTTTAAATCTCATGAGCTAGCTGTAACTGTCATAGGAGGTTTTTACATACTCCATCTGAACTACTTCTGATTTCCAGACTGGTACATGAATTTTCACCCTGCAGTTTATGTTAAGCCTTGAGTACTAGTATTACAGGCCCATAAGCAATCATCTCACCAGATCAGTGACCAACGACTTTCTGATTCAGGCTCTAGAATTCAAGCTCTAAAGCTGCCTCCAAGTTTGCATAAAGTCCCATGTACAATCCAGCTGAATGTGACAGAGGCTTAGTTGCTCTTTCAACTTTGCTTTAACAAAGACAGCAGCATTGTTTCACGTAGGACAAGCTCCTCACATACCATGTTTACCAATGCCTGCTTCTTTAGAATTTCATTTTGTTTTCATTGCTCAAGAAAGCACAGTGGTTTCAGGCTCAGGTTTCTCCTGGTTTCATGTCCTAGGATTTACTTCTCTCTGGGTTTAGGATTACAACTAGGAGCTGGAGAAGACCTGTTTCCTTGTTAGGCCGCTAGTCAGATAGGTGGGCAGCCTAGCAGGTCAATTTCTTACTTTGACTCCCCTAGGAGTCAAGCCAGGAAAAGGGCTTTAGCTCCCCTCTCTGTAAAACATCTTTTAGCTATTAGGAGTACTGTTATTGGCATAATACTTGGAGACATTGTAAGTGTGGAAAATATTGTCTGTCAGTTGAAGAAAGGAAATCATGTGAAAAGGATTGTTTTAGTTGCCTCATAGTAAAACACATTTTGGAAACCTCTAATCAACATAATGAAGCAACATGGAGAATTTGATACTGAGGCAAGTAGGAATGATGCTGTGTAACCAAATTGCAACGTGGCGTCCTGATCCACATCAGTTCTGTTAGTGTTTCCAAAGTCCAGAGTTAAGGGGACAGGGTTTGGTATTAACTGATGCTTGAATTCTAGCTACACATAAGAAATAATGCATCTCATAATGTTCCTAACCAATTCCGTAAGTACAGACATTTTAACATGCACTATCCTTGGCTATTGCAAAGCTGAAAATGGTTTGAGCTTTAAATTTTTTTGTAAATCTAGGTTATATATGAATACCTTAAATAAAATATTTTTTTTTTGATGTCCAGGATGTAAATTACATGAGCACAAACATAACATGCAAGGACAAGAACAAAAATTTCTTGCAATTTTGGGAGACTCTTGACTGCAAGTGCCAAAAGTAAATTGCAAACTACAGACTTCTTCTGCCTGTATTCTTCTGTGCTGCATGTGCTTTGTCAAAAGGGATAAGGTGGAACAGAAGCTTTATATTTGAAAGATAAAGCAACACATCAAAAAGCCTCTCCATGTTTTCAACTATGCATATCCAGGTGTTATTGCTAATATGGACAGATATGGGTAACCATCTACATTGTAGTCTGATATGGAAAACACAGAAAATACTAACATGGAGCAAGAGCAATGGCACCATGCACATACACATACAGACATCCACCCACACGAGAGCACTAACATCTTGCACCCATTACTTTTCCTGTGATACAGACATAATCTAGTTAAAATGGAAATGTATTAGGAAAGTCAAACAATTAATTGATCCAAGAAAGGTTGTTTCATGTTTTGTGTAAATCAAAGCTAAAAATTCATTTGAGGGACACTGCCATATTGTAGACTAAACAGAGTTTGGCATGAGCACAGAGCTTGGTGTGGGTGTTAAAGTCGTTCTGAACTACACATGGTCAGTAATCCTCAGCAGAAATGTTAACTCAATTTGTCAGTATTATCTTTATGTCAACAGTAATGCTTAAATATTTACAATAGACATAGTACTCTCAGGGTTCGTAACACAAGATAAATTGGAAAAATGCTAACAAAATGGATGGTACTAATACAAGCCTTTGGCACTTTGTACTCTTCAATTTTATATACAAGAGGGTTTCCCTGAAAGTTGGATTTTATTAGACTCTACGGTTTATTTGTTACCCCCAAGCTTTTCTTAAAATGAAGCTGAAATTTATATAATCATTGCAAAACCAGAAATGCATTAAGTTAATAATGCATGAGAATTGGGTCCACAGGAGGCATAGATTTTTACAGAAAAGTTCTGGGCCAATTTCAGTCTTGATATAAATGAGATTTAATACTGTAGACTGAGTTGCACCTGTTTATATACTGGTGGAATTTGGCCCTGTGTCATCAAAGAAATTATAAATATGCAGTATATCTTTTTTTAGATAACATGCTCCATATATAAGATAACTCCAAATGCATTACAAGATAAATAAAACAACTGTAATTTTTTTGCAAATAGCTAAGAAGAGGGAGAAATAAAAAAAAAAAAATTAGGAAAAATATTTTTGAGCTGCCCTGGAAATAGAAAAACAGTATAATTAATGAGACAGCCCTCCTCGACTCTTTCCCTTCATTACACTCCTTTTTCCAGATTCATTTCCACATATTCTAATGAACCCTTCTAATGCATTTGTTCACCCCTATAGCTATATCCTCCCAGTATTTCCTCCAGTCAGTTAACCAGATAGCACATGAGGAATGTCACCACATATTTTGACATGCTGATTTTAACAACAACAAAAAAAGTAACCTTGTCTTCCCCTGGATCAGATAATTTCGCTTTCCATTTAGCAGTATTTACAATAGTTTTAAGCCATTTTCATAGATTTGTTGTGTCCTACATGTCATTACTCCTCTATACCATTCTGCTCCACCGCTTTCTACAACTAGTTTATTATCTATTGTCTTCCTACTACTTATACCAGCATCTGCCATTTTAAAAACTGTATATGTCTTTCCCTGCCTCATTGTCTGCTCGCTCTTTTAAGTCTGAACACATTTGGGGATATAATTTTTTTTTATAATCTGAGTCTCATAGGGGGATATAAATAACATAGTGAAACAACGTACTGTGACACAAAAAGGATTTAATCTATTCCACTACTTTTTTCCATTATGATTATGTACCACTTCATTAGGTACAAATCCTGAATGTTTTGCTCATGTAGTTCTTGTCCACCTCCATTTCCTCAACTTTCATAATCTGATAGTCATTTCTTGATTGTGATATTGTGCAAATTTGAATAAATAGTCCAAATTAATAACAATAATAAGAGCAACAATTTTTTTTAATGTCCTATGCAAAACCTATTGCTTTTTCAGAGATGGCTGACCTAGAAGTTTTGTCAAGTGAATGGCAACTCAATATCAAACTCCCTCAAAACATTTATTTCCCTGCTCCAAGAGAGTATCATTTCAAGGGACTAAACCCTGAAAGGAAGCAACAGAAGATGGGCTACAAAGCATTTAAACTGGACTATATTATCAGACAAGAGTTGTTATATTATCAATTTGCAAGACCTCAACCTATTTCCACACACATTTGTTATTTTTCCTTCCTCTTGGTCCCTCCTGCTCCCTAAGAAATCTGCAATACTTAACTTTAAACTATTCTGTTTCAAGGTAATATACATTTACATCCCCAAAGATTCACATATTTTTAAATAGAACTGATTGTAGAAAAGGGTAAATATGATCCAGTCCCTTCCTACTTACACACACACATTTCCTATCTATAGAACACTGACTGTTCTTTAACTAGGAAAGCCAGCTGGGATTTGAAAATTTCTTTGAGAGAAGCACAGAAGCAATGTTTAGAAAATGTATGAAATCCCATCTTGTCTTTGAGCTGTCACTCAGGCTTTGAGTCTTTTGCCCCATATTCTATTCACTATTCTTATTCTGAACCTGTGATATTTGATTCCTGTTTCTGTAATTTCCATCTTTTGTTCACAAGTCTATTCTCTTCACAATAACACTATTCAGATAAGGTATGTCTTTGAGTTGTCAGCTACTACCTTTTTTTTCCCTCCTTGTAAAGATCCCATTAGTGCTTTGGGATTCTGTGATACAAATGTACAAAGCAAGAGCCCTCTGCTGAAATATTGCAGCTCACTTTTCAGTACTGCGTCAGATAGCATTAGCAAGGAGTTTTTATAGTTTACCTTCCAAATGATGGAAACCACTCTTTGTTAAACAAAAGAATGAAGGGAGCCCAGAAAAAAGATGTATTTATAGTACATTGCTTGTACGTTATGGTGTCCTGGCACTGGAGGAAAAAGTTAAGAGGATTATTTCTAGATAAGGCACCTTGCAAATATAACATATGCGTGTTGTGACACTTTGTCCATATAATCATTATTCAGTTCAAACTGGTATGCTTTCAAGGTTTAAAAAGTAAAAAGATCAGAGTAATGACCTTTAACTGCACAGCAAAAGACACAGCATATCTTTATTATGTCTCCTCTCAGCGTACGGATTTTATCTCTTTTTTAGTTATACATTGTCCAGCAAAATGAATCAGCACTGCTGTGATGTAAGCAATAAATCTGTAAGAAACCCCACTGTATTTCAAATAATTTTAATAACAATAACAATAAGAGGCTGATGTTTCATACTCTAGATCTTGGATAGAAATATATGGTGCATATTTATATAGTGAAGTCCCAAGACTTACACTCCTGGTTCCTTGCCTGTCATTTGCTTTGTGATTTTCAGCAGACCATTTATATCTACAGATATGTCATCTTAACTACCTGTAACATGGGAATATTACCATTTGCATCAAAAAGACTTGTTTCAGAGGTGTAATTTCATTTAACAGCAGTTGAGATTCTTGAACGAAAAAGGTTTCCTCCACGTCCAAGATCTGCACTCCAACTACTTATCAAAGACAACAACAAAAAAATTCAATGAGGTTTCACAGGCGTATATTGTTGGATAAAATTTACAATACAGCAAAGCAAGTGGTATAACTAACTCTAATTGTGTGGTTTCAAGCTTTTAAAGAATTTATTTGACATTTTGATAGTACTTACAAGAAAAGAAAAGTGACTGAAAATTTGCTAGCAGAAATGCCCAAGGTGATTAATTATTTTAACACTTATCCAATAACTTAGGACATGAAATAATCAAAGTAGCCTTCATCTGTAGCACAACTATTAATCTTGAAATACAATTTTGAAAATGCAATACCAAGATCACATTTTTTTCATAGCCAGACATTTTCCTACTAGCTTATCACATTTTAATTTGCAAAAAAACCCAACAAAAATAACAGTTCCTATATAAAACTGGATCTGTATATTCTAACTAGGCATCAGGAGTTTGTTTACCTTAAAACAAATTTCTTTTTTTGCTTTTTAGAGTAACAAAGCTCCAGGCGCAACTAATTGCAAGAGCAAGCAAGGACATTTAGGTCACTCACTGTAAACAGCTCAATATTTAAACAGCACCAGTAACCAGTAATTTTGTGGATATTCTAATGTCTAAATATCTACATTCTAAACATATAAATTTATACTCCTAAAGTCCACAAAAAAACATAATTTGGGATGTACTGTGTACATCATACAAAGACATGCTTCAACAAAGTACTTACTGAATTTAGTTAGGTGGTATTAAACTCAACAGCATTAAGAATTGAGGTTAAGCTATGCCTGACTGCTCTGCTGAGCTGGGGGCAATCATCGCCTGTACTTGCTAATGTGGAAGTCCAGTGCAGTCAGAGAGGAAAACATGATTCTAACAGCTGGTTTTTCAAGGAAAATAAGCACAATAAGCACTCTTATGAGCAATGAAATATTATTTCTTTAGCCTTACTGACCCATTTCTCTTGGTCCTCTTGAGCACTTCTGATCTCAACAGTCAGCACTACAGAGACACCAAGTAGAGGAAGCATATCTGCTAGTCATGGCACCTACTCCCTGGCAGACTCCAGCAGCAGTTGTTGGCTGTAGTTTCAGCTTTATCTAAGGATATGTCACATATTTAGGCTGTTATGTGATCTGTCTTTGCTGCACTCCCTTCCTAAAAGCTTTCTCCATTCCCTGAACTTCTACACTTTATCCACATTTGTGAATTAGGTGCCATATGACTTGCTCATGAAATAGCTACATAGGCTATTTTACAGTCCCCGGGTGGGAGCCAAGGTTCTCTCCACATTTGTGTGCCTTCTGCCTCCAAGCAGGCAAGACAGGAAAACCAATTACCCTATGGGCATATCTATATGCTGGGACCATGCTTTCTGTGGAGGAAAGTTAGACGTGTAAGCACAGTCTCTTGCTTGCCTTTTCAAATTCTATCGCTGATTGCCACTCCAGTAGGAAGCTTGTCACATGTAAGAATTGTGAAGTAAGGACACTGTGAAACCTATTTTCAAGTGCTGATCTTCAACCTGTCACCCTAGAGCCTGTCAGAGCCACAGAAGCTGCATTTGCAGCCTGGGCACCCATACATACAGTGTGTTTCACATCAGGAAGGATTCAGGAACATGCTTGATTTGTCATGTTCACAGCCAAGAGGCATTTGCAGGTGCAAGTCAAAAACCTCAAAGGCAAAAGAAAGCCTCATCAGTGCACACTGATCCCTTTGATCCCCAAAGGCACACTAATGCACTGCTGTGGAGAAAACTGTCCTGTATATTTGGGAACATGCTATGATCAACATCAGACACAGCTGGATAAGCAGAAAACAGCAACTAGCTTCCACAAAACCCAGTTTCATATATATAACTTTAGTATTCTTTTTTTTTTAAGGGATTTGACCTTCTCATTACCTTGATAAGACTTTTCCATAAACTTTCTGTATTCATTCAGGGACAAATCTTACTTCTTAGACTTGTTTCTACTGGCAAATACTATGACAGGCAGTGAATTTTGACTCCAGTTCAACCCTTGGGCTGCTCCAGCCCATCAATGTAAACAGAGCTGTTATGATTAATCTTAAGGGTTGCCATAAAGGTAAAGGGGCCATTTAGAGAATGTGGGTCTAGTCCAAATTTACTTTGTCTTTTTATTTAACTTCAATGCACCTTGAAAGAGGCCCTAAATTGGCAGTGGCTTTCCCATAAATTAAATAAAAGACTCTTTCTAAGCTTTAATATGTTCAGAGAGGATTATATTTTGTTCTAACATAACGATCAATGGATCAAGGCCAAGATATTTACAAATAAAAGGAGAAAAGGAACTTGAGAAATACACATTTTAGGGATGAGGGGGTATGCTCTAAAATTTTACAGCACCTTAGAGGAAGTATCTTAGAAAGCTAGAGATAGATATAATAATGGAGCATGTACAATTCAGTATCTTGCCTCCTGTTGTGGTTTAAGGTTTGGGGAAGGGGAGGGACAGGTGGAGCGGCTATTCCACTCCCCTTCCTGCCACACTCTATATAAAGGACACAGGAAGTTCCGCTCTCCCCCTCCTCGCTGGGATTGCTGCTGGCTCCGCACATCTCTGTGGCTGCTACAACTCCACGTGGCTCGGGAGAAATCCAGTGGCATCCGAGGATCGGTGTTGTATATATTCGTATATATACCTTCCCTTGTTACTTCTGTATATTTCCCTTCCTCTGATATCCCTTTTGTTACTCCCTGTTAAAAGTTGTGATCTTAATTTTCCAGCTTTGTGTGAGGCCTTTCTTCCTCCCCTGGGAGGGAAGAGGGGAGGGGGAAGAGGGGTGAAACTAATTCTGCTCCGTGGGGGGTTGCCCTGAGTCTTAAACAGAGACACCTCCATGAAAGACAGTGGTCTTTCTGGTTGGGAGTGGACAACATCTAATAGTGACTGATTAATTTGTTACAAATTAGTAATTCCATGAACTTTAACTCCTTTTCTGCTTATCAGACATCTATGAATAGATCATTTTCACTGAACTTACTTGATACTCACTGAATTGAGTTACTTGCTTAGTTCATCAAGTAATTTTGCATATCTGATATTAGAGCTGTGCTACTGAGTTGTGATCAGTTGGATGAGTGACCAAGCATGTGATGTGTCGAAAGCAGAGATCATGCCCTCTCAAAACACACATTGGTCTAATCTATTCTTTGTTTGGAAAGGAACTCAAGTATTTCTATAATGTATTTTCTGCAAACACCTCTAAATGGTTTTCCCAGTAAAATCCCATTATTCGAATGTACACAGGTACAGATTAACTACCTAGAAAAATCTGCACATTATTACCTGATTCTTAATCACAACCAATTAAAAAACTGATTAAATGTTAAGATACATTATTCATTAAATTGTCTCAGGTGGTTCAATGAAGGAAGAGACGGAATGTACCAGGCTATGGATTTATATATTTACCAAACAAAAAGAAGCTGCCAAGCCACAGTAGTCCAGTATCTCTTGGAGATCCTAAATATCTTCTGGAAAGGTAGTTGATTTGTCTTATTTTGCACCGTATAGAGATGATAAGGAAAGAAAACTGGAATTTCACTACTAGAATCTGATATGACTTGTAGACCTTTTTAATTACTTATAACACCAGCCAGACTCAGAAAAAGTGTATACCTGTCTTCTTTTCTCATCTAGCTGATGAGAAAAAGCAATAATCAGGTAAACACTGAAGTTGTGGTGTTATGGTAATGCATTTGACCCAGAGTATGCACTTTGGTGAATGAAAACAATCTGCTTTTGTAAGAAAAGACAGAAAACCATAAATGTCTGCAAACACCGGCATTCTTGATGAGATATCTGCCACATATTTTCTTTGGGCACATGAATTTCACACAGCCTACAGTTTCCAAGTCACTCTTAGTAGCCTTTCTGTTAAAAAAAAACATAATAGTATGTTACCTTTTACATCTGTATCTTTACAACCATGTTTTCCCTGATCTCTTTTGGAAGAAATCATTTAAA
This sequence comes from Brachypteracias leptosomus, assembly GCA_013401335.1. Taxonomy (NCBI): domain Eukaryota; kingdom Metazoa; phylum Chordata; class Aves; order Coraciiformes; family Brachypteraciidae; genus Brachypteracias; species Brachypteracias leptosomus. The sequence goes on from VYZX01015357.1 coordinate 49,522, forward strand.
ACAGAGATGGGACAAAGGTAAAAATGAGCAAGTAGGTGTCAAGAATTTCTACCAAGAAGAATTTGAAGATATTGAATCATGATCAGTGACCTTTCTTTCTTTGCACTCAGAGGTATCACTTCAAGCACTAGAATGAAAGATATGCTGCCATGTCACCTTGTTTCTCTGCATTTTGTGGAAACAGTCTACAAATAGAGCTGGTCACAAGCCCTCAGGACTTGACACTAAGGAGCAGTACTTACAATGTACCTGGATATAAATTATCAAAAATCTTGCAGAAACAAAGAACTGTGAGGCTATGATCTCTTTTGTTCTTATTCCATAAAAAGATTGTATGTAGATGGTTTTTGAAAAAAGGGCAAATAGGTAGTAACATCTATGTGGTTAGACAGGAAGGCCCAGAAGAATTAGTCACATCTGATGAAACTCAAAATAATTCCAATTGCAGTGATGTACGTCTGGGAGAGACACACAAGTAAATGTTGCATCAGAGGCAGATAAAACCACAATGTTCCACAATCACCCAAAATTTTAAAAGGAACAGTCTGACAAAATTGTCTTGTTAGTTTGTGGGTCTCCTTGGAGACCACTTGATTACTGACTGTATTGCCATTTCTAAGGCAGAAATTTCCTCTTTCCAGGAGTTACCCTGGAGAGATTATCTGCCAGAATAGACAATTTTCTGCAATAATCTGGGATCAAAATCTTTCCACTCTGCTTTGTTGTCTGTCTTGTTCTCCTACCTCTTTGTTTTCTTACAATCTTCTCCTCATTCAGTTTATTAGCCTTACATATTTAACTTTCTTCACACAGTATCTATGGAAAATGGAAGGGCTGTGACACACTGGATGGTAAAGTGAGAGTGATTATTTTATCCTTGTTCCTTCAGTGGTGAACAACATGAGCTATTTATATAACAATGAAAAAGATGTTCTCTGGACACTGGAAGTGAAAGTGGAGAAATTTCTGTTGCTAGAATCAGGACAGCTGGGATCATTCTCAGCTAAGAAGCACAGTGGGAAAGATAATGAGAACACTCTTCTAGGCAAAATCTTGGCCCTGCTGGAGTAAAGATGAAAACTATTTTTTATCTCGGTAGGGATAAATATAGAGATAAACACAGACCTTTTAGGAGTCAAAAGTACTCAAAAAGTAATCAAAATTACTTTGATTAGCCAGCACACACAATATAAGACTGGATAATAAATTCTCTGCTCTATTTTGACTTGTAAGGTAAGGCTCGATTTTGTATGCTTTACTTAAAAAGAAATTAGTGTTTTCTATTTTCTTAATATATAATTTTTTAAAGTCTAAAGAATATCTGAAAGTCAGAAATTCTGTGACAAATTTTGTTAAATGAAGACTATATAATATTTCCCACAGGGGCAAAACCAAACCCAATGCCCCACTACCACCACTCCTCTGTGCTAAAAGTGGGGTGTCTGTGTGTATGGAGCAACTATAAATAGAGTAGACACCACACTTAGCTGAAGGGCTGTGGCAATACTGTCATGAGGTCTATCTAAATGCTTTTTGAGTCTGTGTGCTACTTTTACTATTTTTTAGAAAACGAGTTTTTATCTTATTCTGGGAACCCCAGGCTGTTAATTAGCTTTCAACCAGTATCAGATTATTTTTGTGTAAAATCTAGCAAAAAGATTTCAAGGAATTGTCCTGAAAAAAAAGTATTGTTAGTAAAGCAGAAGGTGTTTCTTGACTTCAAACAAAAAAAAAAAAGTTGCACACAAAAAGAAGCTATAGAAAGTGAAGACTTAGAGTATTTGAGAGGAATGTAAAGGATCCTAAAAACAGATGGACAAGCCACTATGGTACACATTCAAAATGAAGTACAACTAGAGCTCAAATGTGGGCAGAAAAGAAACTATCACATTGGTTCTACAACTCTATTAATAAAGTCAGAGAATAACCAGGAGAAATATTGGCTTGCTACCTAATGAAAACGACAGAAAATATTGAATATACCATAGATCATAGCATGTAACACTTACTTTGTTTCAGATTCTTCTAAAAGGCTCCGTCATGCTTACACTATCAGAATTAAGACGAGATCTCTAAACTTTAGGAAAGCAAACCTCCAGCTCTTCCAAGAGTTGCTCAACAGGACCCCTTGGCAGGCAGTCCTCAGAGATAAAGGAGCAGAGCAGAGCTGGCAGATCTTTAAGGAGGCGCTCCATAGAGCGCAAGAGCTCTCAATACCCATGTGCAGGAAATCAGGCAAGAAAGGAAAGAGACCGGCACGGCTGGGTCATGATCTGCCGGTTGAACTAAGGAACAAGATGAAACTGCACACACAGTCGAAACAGGGACAGGTATCCTGGGGGGAATACAGGGACGCTGCCCGGTTATGTAGGGACAAAGTCCGGAAGGCCAAGGTGCAGCTAGAGCTGAACTTGGCGAGGGATACAAAGGAAAACAAGAAGGGATTCTATAAGTATCTAAATCAGAAAAGGAAGGGCAAAGAAGGTGTAATCCCCCCCTGGTGACAAACAACGGCGAATTA
>VYZX01015357.1:67107-83213 GCA_013401335.1 Brachypteracias leptosomus
GTGGCAAGTATGCAAACTAGGCTGCTCCCAGTTGAAATATGTGAACAGAAGAATGACAGACACCATCATAAATGTTGATCGTGTGAGTAGAAAGGCCAAACCACTACCACATGCCTGATGAAAATGCAGGAAAGATGTTGTCCAAACCATGACTCCCAGGAGAGATGAGATCACACTAGGCGGGGGAGAAGGGTACGTACAGGATGTTGTTTTGCAACTGTCTAGTGTTTTCCAGAGTAAAAGTGATTGTGGCTTGGCTAAGCCCAAGTTCCTCTTCTGCCCACTACTTTATCCCTAAAGACTAGAAACAAGAGCTCCACCATGAGGTACACTCCCTGGAAACACATATGAGGTGCTGGGAACACCTATTGTCAGTGAAGTCTCTGGAAGACACAACAACTGTCCAAGAGTTGTAGTACTGCCTCAGAGTCCTGAGACACAGAACTAGACTGCCGAGCACTCAAACCCCAGAAGCTCAATCAAACTGGTCAACAAAGGTCCACTCTCACAGAGAGGAAAGGGCTTCACCATATCATTCTGCTTCCAAGCTAGCTCTTCATTCAAAGGAAGTCAACTCCTCCTTCTCACTGAACCTACAGACTTAACAATTATGTCATTCTAAGAGTCAGGAGCATTTTTACATAGTATTTCAAGTGATCCATGGCTTGTTAGATTCTCTATTTGTGCTGAATTTATTTGCAGGTACACTACTATAGAATAGATTTTAGCAATTTCTCACTTTTCTGGTAGTAAATTGAACCAGGCTGCTCCTACAGGCCCTTCTCCTTCCTTTGCTGACTTCACATCTCTCGTGTACTATCTGCTCCCCTGGAAATTCTATTATCTTAATCTCACAGCACCTTTTTTCTTATCTTTTACACTTTTGATTTCACTATGTAATGGTTCCGTTTCTCGTCTGCATTTAATGTTTGATGCTGTATCTTCTCCTTGCTCACAGGGCCTTCTTGTTTGTTAGTTTTTGCAGAGTCAGCTCCCCTGAAGGACTCAGCCTCTGTTTTCACTACTATCAATACAAGCTCTGGCATTCTGTTCAGATTATGAGGGACAGCATGCACTGATGGTTATACCAATCCTCAGAATGCTAATTATTCCTTTATTCTTCATCTTCTGTTTATCTCTTCAAACATTTTATTTCATCTTGTTAACTTGTATTTGATGCTACTAGACTTTCCTCTAGCACAACATAATACTCCTTTTTCTCTTATTTTTTGTCTCACTGATGGCTTAATTATAAGTTCTAAAAATGAAGCACTCTTGTTCTCATATCAATGGTTCTACTTTCCAAGAAAGCTGTTCTGTTTTCTCATACCGCATTCCACAAAATAGTCATCACATACTCCCCAACAATATTAAAAGGATCTCCAAAGTCCATTATGATGATCCATTTCTTAGGTTGCTAGGAAGGTCTCTGAGGGGTCCTGCATATGACGTACACCAATCCCACTGCAATCCCTGCATCTATAGACCTAGGGACCAGATAAAGCCTAAGGACAAGGATAAAACTGTACAGTGTCCTGAATCAAGCTATTGTCATTCCACACTGGTTGGAAATTAAAGATCACTTGACTGAGGTGTCAAGTCCACTGTGGGGGCAGGAGCATCAAGCAACACAAGTGGTTTGTTATCCTGCTGACTTCCTAAGAGCACAAAGAAACAGACTAAATGTTTTGCTAGCAAGATAGATCAGAAGGCAGGTCATCAAGACATATAGCGTGCATGTAAGGACAGTCTGCATTGAAGAACAGAGTACTTTACACATCATTAGGAGCATACCATACATGTAATCACCTAAATAGGTGGATGAAACAGCACAAAGGGTTCACACAAATATTAACTAATCTGTATGCATTTTTTTCTGGCTGAATTCTTTGCAACAAGAATTCAAAGTACACAGTTGTCCACAGAAAACACATATAAAAATCATCACAACTTATCTACTGCTCTGACCTAGTCAGCTGAAGTCAATTTTATAGTGCTGTAATAATCCTTTAGATTTATAACTGAATATATTTGCCAGAGAGTACTTTCAGGGACAGTTACAACAGACAGAAAAGAACAAATATTTGGTGAGCATTTATGGGCACAGTAACATGTGAAAAAGAGCAGGCTGCAAATCTCAGAGTCATGCAGTATTACACTAAGATGAAGGTTTTCCAGACTTCCAAATCAAAGAATGCAGCTCCCTTGGGCAGTTAACAGATATGTCCAAACTGGAGGAAGGGCTGAGGAGGAGCAATGTGTTTTCAGTAACAGGAGCCAGATTCCAAATCCATTATCAGCTGTGAGTGTATTTTCAGATTTTCAGTTCCCACTGAGGTCACAGGGGAGAGCAGAGCTGCTATTTGGAGCCGTTTATGCTCTGGCAGTGGGGGGAGAGTGAGGAGCATAGAGGGAGAGAGGGGAGCTTAGGACATAAAGTGGATTCCTACCTTTGTCTTAGTTTTAACTATTCACATGCACAAATAAACTTTATTGTCATTCTTTGAATGCCTCTTAATGCCTAATAAGGATAGAATCCCATTTTTTCCAGTGTGGGGAAGAGGGTGCATAGGCTCTGAGTGGCAAAGGGCAGGGAGCATTCAGACATCCTATGCTGGAAGGTGTCTCACAATAGGCCACCGAACAGGAGAGTGGCACTGCTGGGGAGAAATCCCAGCACCCCAGCTCAGTACCTTTTTCTACATCATGACATATCCCTGAACTGATGTAGTTAAGCTTTTGACAAAAGAGAGGGCACTTGAAAATGAGAAAAAACAGATACAAGAGCTATATCATTTTCTTGCAACCCAGGCTCTAGTAATTTTTTTTTTAATCATTAATGGAAAGATTAATGGATTTATGTCTATAAAACTGGCAAGAATATCTTGCCTATGAATGCAACACAAGCACTTTTACTTTATCTTTTGTAAGAGAAAAACATATACTAAGAATTAAACTCAGAGATCTTAATGAGAGATGATTTTTCAATGAGGCACGAAATGAAACTATCGTTATGAAATGACTTGATTTTGAAGCAGAATAAACAAGGATTCCAAACATTTTTTTATGATGGACTTGTTAATGTTCTGTACCAGCTGTGGTTAATGGCTACAGAGACACAGTTTTCTACTCTGCTGGGTGCACAGAAAATTTCAAAAGACTCGAAGAGAACTGTTCAAAAGCACTGGTTTACATTCACACAGCTCATAGACTACCCTTACTTTTGTTCGAGCTGCCCAGAGCTACGGTGATGCTCTGGCAGCTACCAGTAAGAGATACAGCATCACAACAACCCTTGTTTTTACCATCAGTTTGCACTTGCTGAAGACTTGCTTCGTCCTACTTTGGAAGAATTCCCTAGCAAGAAGTGAAGCCAGTTGTTCATCATGACATAAGGCAGGAGAGGGAGACATAATTGATAGCAAATGATTTCCACAGATGTGACCATCAAAGTGAGCAAAGACAGAAGCCTGCAGTTCTCAGTGACATTGTATCTTCACTAATCTACATTTACCTTCCATGGACACTGACAGGTTTTTGTCTAAAGGACTGGTATTCTTTCATACTACATGATCTCTTTAAGTCACATGAGCTGCTGTACATTTCTAATGCTTTGCTTGATAACAAGAGAGTTTACAAACAAAAACTCTTTTTGGTCTTTACAACATACTGTGCACATTTCTCTTTCATCTCTGGCTATCTCTGAAGAAATTGAATGACCTGGGCAAAGAAAATCAGCAGAGCATAATATGGCCATTAGCGTATCAACTATAGCGTGTGCGTTTATGAACCTGTCACTCAAAGATTAGACCAGACATGTTTCTCTCATCAAAGGCTTCAAAGTCAAGCCTGAATACTCAACTGACTTTCCCAAGATGGGATTCTCCTACTCTCAAAACAAACATGCCATTTCTGTCTGTGCTGGAGAACACTCTCATATAATGCCACATCAAGTATAATTAGTTGCATTATTGAATCCAACTGCTCCAGCATCAAATTCTCTGGTAAGTTCTAATGTGGCTGACATGCTGCCTTATAATCTGCTGACAGAAAACATTAAAGCATCTTTTCCATATGCATTAGGACTGCTCTGAGTTCATTTACAGTTCCAGTGAACTGTGATCCAGTGCAGTCTAACAGCTTAGAGTATTTACTGGAGAGCTGTATTCCTAGGTCAGGCACTGGGTTACTACACGATTTTTGGCAAGTTGCTTAACATTTCAGATAATCTTTCTTCTAAACTTAATATCACTGTATTTACTATACTTACTTCAGAAGGATTTCGTAAAGCTCAATTAATATTTATAAGTCTTCTGGCTGAGATTACAGGCCCTGTTGAAATGCAAAGTATTATCACACCTATTAAAGCTGCTTCACAAATCACTATTATGGCTATATCTAACCAGTAGAGCTAGAATGATGTTTAGGCACTTTTGTTATCTTGTCATTAGAAGCCAGACTGCTTGCACAACAAATAAAACTACCAGTGTGATGAACCTTCCTGCTCACAGGTCATATTTTAAAAAGGGGTGATTTTTCTTTCTTTCAGTTCATAGTTTATTTAGGGCCCTTCATGAGTTAGAACAGAAATTCAGTTTTTACTAGTAAAGTTGAAAACATGTTCTTTTCCAGCTTAGTGGAAGGTCACCCTGTTTCAATCCTGCTTTTTATTTCTGTGTTTGAAGTCCTGCACAAAGTCAAAGGATTAAGTCATTAGAGGTGTGACATGTTGGAAAAATGTTATGGGCTTTAGCTGTTCATGGGACAGTATACAATGTTAGCAGTGATATAGTAGCTAGTATCATGACAGCATTTACAAGGTAAGTTGTATGCCCTTTACTGAAGTTATTTCCTATTTGAAAGGTAGAGACTAATAGCTGAAGGCACATGGCTCCAGCATTGCCCAGATAATTAGAGATTGGAAGCGGTAACACAATACAAATTATTAATTTTCAACCTGTGAAAATTTCTACTAAAGAAATAAAAAATAAATAAGCATCGATCTACAATCACAGACCTCAATGTTGATCCATCTTTGCGGTCACTGGTGGGAAAACTCTTTTCTTACTTTTACTCTCTGCTATTTGCTAAACTCAACATCTATCACATACATTCACCTCGTAATCCTAGATGACAATTAAAAAGATCTTTTTAGCCTCCAGGCAGTGGGTAGAAGTATCTGGTGATACTAGCTGATAGGAGTCAGAAGACTCTGAGTTTCTGTTTTCTTTGCATAAGGGCTTGATAAGACGTGAATACTGGAAATAACTGCGTTGCAAATTCTAAGCAATCTCTATGGATGTTCTCATCTGCTCTCTCATAGCCTTGTCAGCTCAAAGGATTTTATCAAGAATATTCTAGTACATTATATTTTTCTTAAAATCTCAGTTCATGAAGAATCTGTTTGTGGCTTTCAAGCAGGAACGTTTGGTGCCTAGCTTAAGCACTCAACTTGCATGAAAACCCTAAAGCACCCAAAGAACCCATACTTCCTACAGCATTAAAGCAGACAGGATCTTCCTCTACAGGCCTCTGAAGACACTTCCTTCTATCCCTTGATGACAAAGGAGAACAGTGTCCTGATGTGATTAAAATGAAGCCACAGGTTAGGTGGCCTGGTTACCACATGAGGTTTCTCATGCTGAGGTTTAAGGATGCACATCCCTCATTTCTAAAAGTTCAAACAATTCAAAGTCTAAAGGGAAAATATGGTCAATTTTATGACATGCTGAGACATGATTTTTAAGTTACCCTCATGATTTTAGAGGTCTGCCTATTTAATATCTGGAAGCACTGCATAAGCTCTTGGATAAATACTCTGGTTCTCAAGTATGGCCCATCATGTATCTTCCTCTTTAGATGAAATCCAAGCAGCTTCCTTCACTTGATGGCATTAATCACAAATGTGCAAGAGGCTGTCTGAGAGTAGCAAGGGCCCCGTATGTGTGCATCCATACACCCTTCAAGCTGAAAGGGAATTCAGTGCGTTTGGATGAGCTGCAGTGGCTGATGTTTATGGCCTGTGCTGTGTGAATAAACAAACTGTGGGTTAAACAAAGGAATTTTCTTTTGTAACCTCAGTGTTGATGACAGGGATTGCAATGCAGCCATGTGGCTGAGCAAACGTTCTGCTTATTATAAGCATGTGTAAACACAAATACATACATGCATGTGATGCTTTGCAAAAATCCTGAACAGGGATTTTATTTCCTTTTTAAAAAGTCAGTGAATAAACAGGTGCATCTCAAACTCTTCTGGGAGTGTCTCTGCCACTCAGTGCCTTCTCAGTAGCAACAGGCAGCTTTGTGTGTTTTGTCTGCCTTAGTCATAAAGTTCCATAGTATAAGGGCCTAGAATCTCCCCATTTTATGATGATTAAAATGAACTATCACAAGGCTATCTGGTATTATCAAACAGGGAAACTGTGAAGGCACACAGATTTGAAGTAACCTGGAATATTTTTTTTTAATGAAAAGCTATGGTGATGACTGCAGTGAAAATAGAGAGCTATGGCTAGGAGAAAGGCACACTGTCTGTTGCATATTCAATACAAATTATTTTGTGTCCAATTCTTTTCTTTTTCTTTATATATGAAGGCTTCTCAGCAATAGTCTTGAACATCAGAGGGAATGGCAGTGTTTAGAAAAAAATTCAGCGTGCTAGAAGCCTTGAAAGGAATTTGGGACATACTGTTTACTGGATGTTAGCAGCTACTTGAAATTGAACTTTTTCTGTGTGTATACATTACCATCATCCAATCCCACAAAAATTATACACAAATATCCAGCTCTACTGATGGAAAACATGACAGGGTGCATTTGGCAAGGATTTTTTAATTCAGAACTGACTTCACTGCCAGGAGGTTTCGAGGCTCATGCAGCATTGTTCGTATGGCACCTACCCGTCTGCAAACCATCAGTGTGGCTGAAAAAGCTTCCTGATTACATCACTTCTTTTCATTTTCTTGCCATTTAGTAAAACTTTCCTCTGGTGGAAAAAAGGTAGGATTGTTTGACTCAGCCACATTAAATATTCTCACACAGCCTCCTGTCCCAACTCAAATAGATTTATTGGCAAAACTCATAATAGAATTAATGTGAGCAAGAATGGCCCAAAACAGTGATTTTTTGCTTTTTCTATTTCTGGATCTTAAATGTTTCTGCAGGGGAGGTAGGAGGCGTGTATAGCAAACGTAAGCTGAGCAAAGCCTTGATTTCATTAACAGTCTTTCACACACTCCTCATAGAAAAACACTGTGCTAGATCACTAAATAACAGAGCTTAGTCTGTGCAACATTTGTCTCTATGAAGCCAGGAAGCTAGTCTTGTGAGGAATTACTGACCACGGTTTAGCCCATAATGCCTTTACAGGTAGTTATTCACAAAATCTCTCACCCAATAAAGTAAAAAACGTCTTTCTCTTCAAAACGAGACATTAGTCCATATTGACCACACTCTCAGAGTACCTCATGTTCTGCAGGGTGTGTATGCACGTTGAAGGTATACCTGGTGTACTCATTTTTAACACTGGAAAATTAAAAAGAAAAAGAATATCATTTCAGGTATATTCAGGAATCTAATTCCAGAGGAATTAGGAGCACATCAGAAATTTTCACTTGAGAGAAACAAAGCTCATAAGGCATGACAGAGAAGGTGCCCAGATAGGTATTGTAAATACTCTATAGTCCCCTGACGGAGAGTGACCCACAGATGATCCACGCCGCAGCAAGGCCACCCCCAGGGGACTGCAGCCCACAGAGGACCCATGTTAAGACAGGGACACCTCTGAGTGAATACAATCCACAGGCAATGCACATCAGAGGAGAGGCACTAAGAAACAGCGTAGCAAGAAAGGCAAGAAAACCTGAAGAAATGAAGAGCAGCAGAGAAAATGAAGAAGTAAAAAACAGCAGAGGAAAAGCAGTAAGTAGCAAAATGCAGCAGAACAAAATAAATAAGCAAAGAGATAAGTAAAAAAAAAAGAAAATGCACACAACCCCAGACCTCCTAGGTCATCCATCATCTCAGTGGAGTAACTGGGACTGACTGAGTTTAACCCCTACCAAACACAGGGGAAGTCAAGCCGGGGAAAAGTGAGGGAAAAGTGTTTGGCTCAAGGATTATTTGATTGTTAATATTCTCCTTTTTCTCTATAACCAAAACAGTGACCAGTAATTGATGTTTACTGGACATAAATTAAGTAAAACCACTCTGAGTAGAGATGTTTTTCCCATGATAGGTGCTCAGATGCTCTTGGCAACAAGGTGTGTGCTTCCACAGGGCAGCTCAGCCCAGCAAAGCTCCCATTCCTCCTCTTGGGAGCATGTATCTCACTTCGGTAAAAACTGACCAGGACCCACAGTGCCTAGGTCCCATCAAGTGTCCAAGCCAACAGTTCCCTTTAACTACTGCAACACAAAATGTTGTAAAGAGCTTATTAATTGGCCAAGCCTAAAGCTACAGGAGTATTTAAAAATATTCATTATTAAATGTGGAGGGAAGGGGAAATAAGGAGTTATATTTGATAGTAAATAACTGCAGCCCAATATTAAAAGAAAATAAATAAGTGGGTATGGATATTATTAAACAAAGAGTTAGGTGATTGTCATGTTACAGGTGAGGTTTTAACATTCAATTTTTCTTTCACTACAGTCAGTAGTAAAACTGCTGTTACTTAAATAGAAGGTGAATGAAGCTATTAAGTAGAGTTGAATCGGTAGGCCATATGGTCTCTCTCCTTGTAGTTTTCTTCATGTTGCAGGTATTTGTTTCTGGTTTGTGTTTGTGTTTACAATTTCTTGGCCCTTTTAGTGCCCTAAGGAGCCTTTTATAAATGGTTATAACACAGTAACCCACAAAATTACAGCCCTATAAATTATTCCCTCAGGCATTACAAGAGCCTGAGAAAATACAAACACAGACAGACTCAAAACTTATATTTAACAAAATTTAGGCCTTACTGGTGTGTGTGGGGGGGGAATCATCATTTAAAAAAATGGAAAACTACTTGTCTTAGAGACAGACGTCATTTGGTGGGTAACACACAACAAATATAGGAACTAACTAGGCCTCCTGTGGTATCTTACTAGGCCCATACCAATGTTTTTGTTAATGGGGAAAATAAGTTTTATGTAAAAACATTGAATATTGCTCAATGACAGTGTACTTACTTATCACATAATTTTACAAAGTGAAACACTTGAAAGTCAGGAAATTGATAAAGAACATCTGAAATCTTACCCTTTCCACACAAAAAAAGAAAACACACTGATGGCCTCCATTACAATGGTACCCTAAACGTCACCCTCATTCATACATTTGTTCTTATTTCTCTCTGAGACAAGGATATGATAATTTTAACCAGTAGGAAACTGAGGCACAAAACACCAGATTTGGAAAGATAACAAACTTTATAGAGCCAGTGAGACTCACATGATCACTCTTAGCTTCTACACCAAAGTGAGTCCTTGAAGTCCCATAAAGTCATATTTGCAGCCCATAGGCATGCAAGCAAGAGTGATGAACATGCTTGTATTCTTGGACTGAGTTCCCTGTACAAGTTCCTGGAAGCAGAGCATACATAGCTCAGAGACATACAACTACATTACCAGGCAACAGCTGAGGATAGTCCCAGGCACTATAACTTGAGGATCCACTCAATGAAAGCCTCACAACCAGCTTACACAAGGTCTACCATATGATGTTGTGGTAAGGACAAGGGTAGCATGAACCCAAAGCATTCTGCCACATCACTGAGTCCCCAAAAAACCTGGCAGCTGAACTTACGCATGTGGCCAGACACTCCCTTGCTCATACTGAGATACAAGAAGCTGCACAGAAAAGCGAGTGCAAGGCCAGAAAAGCTATGACAAAAATTAATTTGCAGATTGCCAGCTGGTTCAGTTATAACCTCTCCTCAAGTTTCCCAACATGTCTGTTGGCATCCTCAAGTTGCTCCTTGTTGCTCCTCAAGTTTCCCCACTTAGCTTGTCAGAATTGGCAAGATCCCAAAAGAAGGTGGTATGGCCATAGATAGTCTCCATTTTGAGGTCTAGTCAAGTGATACTAGTTTCTTCACAAGATCTGGACTAGAGATGTAATCAGAGAACACTTTGAACTAATGTTTGCAAGAAGACAAATGTCTCCACGTTAATCCCAGAAACAATAACAAGAAAATGCCTTTGTCAGTTGTTTCTAAATGTTTTTTTGACCTCTCAGTCCTGGAAATTATGAATTTCAGATGGATGTATTGGATGCCAAATATATGAATTCAAATAATTTGTGCCCTCAGGACCCACCTCTCTGGGAGACTGAATTCATCAGTAGGCTGTGCTGCAGGACCAGATTTTGGCACACATTAATATGAAATCAAGCCCAGGGGAAAGAATCTTAGAATTAATCTTAAATATTTCACGGTTATACATTATTTTTCTGGCTACAGTACTGCTGTCAAAGGATTTGAGGAATGTTTTGTTTCCTCTTTCATCTGAAAGGGATGAAAAGTGGGTGAGAAACCATGTTTTTCACTAGGATGAGCTACTGAAGAGACAGTGTGTCTGCTCAAGAGATAAACGAAGCTGTCTGTCCACCTGCATTTGAGGGCAGACTCTGCAAAGTAATATGCTAGGGTATGTTAAGTCTCCACAACCCACAAAGAAACAGCTCCAACTCACATCAATGGTGAAATAAGGCCCAGAAGAGCAAGAAAAAGATATATCACAGGTTCTTAGAAATGAAACTTTGGGCAGAGCAGGGGGAAGACAGGCTGCCAAGGGGCATATCTCTACTGAGCACGCTTCTCTGTTAAAACACTGTGCACATTTTTGTCTGGGGTATAACTAAACTTCCCATGTGGTATTTTTCCAGAAGGTACTGATAAATTGCTCTTACCCATAGAAGATTTTTCTGATAAGTGAGAGCCATCACTTCAATGTAGCTAGATGCTTTGGTTATAGTCATAACAGTCCAAGGACTGTTTGCTGACCCTGAGGCCAACTGGCCAGGCACAGAGCATACCACGTGTGTCCCCTTCCCCATCCACGTATGAAACCAGGGTAGCAGCATCCAAACCATTTCCTGGGAATGGCCCCTGGATGATCTCACAGGCAGCTCTCCTCCGTGAATGTAACAGCTGGCTTGGGCCAGCTACACAAGCAGTTTTACCAATACAGCTATGTATCTTACCATAGCTATAGCCACTTAGAGCAAACTCCAGCCAAATGAAGCTAAACCAGATCTACTTAAGACCTTGATGCTTATGGACATACTGCTGTCCTCTATAGAATGAGATTTTAAAAAAAAGGGCCCCCTAATCATTCCATAAAATCTTTTTCTGAATCTGAAGCAAAATTCCTTCCAGATCACTGTTCCTAACAGCAAACAATTCTAAAACTCAAGTTTTTACGTTCACAGAAATGAGAAGTAATGGGCATCATAAATTTTATGACATTAAGACTTATAAACCTGTTTTTGTATTGAGTGCAGACTGTGCCCAAGTGCCAAGTATACATTTTGCCAAATATTTTTATAAAATCAGCTATGAATTATCAACATTTGACAGCTAACACTAAATTTTGCTGTGTAAGTGTATGTTCACTAAAATTCACAGAAATAAGATGTGATTTACTGGAGACTGCAGATTGGCAGCTTTAAACAACTGTTTTTATTGCAGAGGTTCCATAAAAAAACTAATGAGCAATTGTCTGAAACTTAAAAATCACACATTATTAATTTTTAACTTTGTACAGAAAGGTTAAATTATATATATAATAATACATTTCAATTAAAATCCTGACTTCAGAATTTCTCAGAATGAACCTCCATTAATCATTTTTAAATGAAGTTATCAGAATATTTAAATTAGTATTTGTTATTATTTGTCAAATGTCAACAACTCACTTTGCATCATGCAAATTAAAACTTGAAGACAACCCTCTCCCCAAGGATATTTCATTCAAAATGTTGGATATTCTTATGCTACCTAGATTCTTACAGGAAATCAGATGATGCAAGCAGGTGCAGCAAATATTAATGTTTCATTGGAAGAATATGTAAATATTAAGTTCATAGAATCATAGAATTCTTATGGTTAGAAAGGACCTCTAGGATCATCAAGTCCAACCTTCACCCCAACATCTCCCTAACCACTAGATCAAGCAAGTTGATTTATTTCCAGAGAACAGACTTGAGGCAACTGTATGAATTCTAACCTTTCTACCTTGAGTTTCCTGATTTTTAGCAGGTATTTCATTGGAAGCATGAGCATGTGTTTCAGTTCTACATCCATCCTAAAACTGAATGCTCATCGGCCTAGGATAACAGCTAAGGCAATCTATATGTAAGAGCACAAAGGGAAACATTGTTTCACTTACCTTTGCTTCCAGCAGCTTGTTTGGCCACTCGCATGATGATGCTTTCACTCTTTTGGCCTGACACTTTACCTGGAGAATTAAGTGTTCAAAACAGATCCAATTAAATATTCATATTAGTGCCAGCTATCCACTAGCCTGCTGGAGGAATATGCCAGTTACTTACTGGAAATTGCTGAGTATCCAGACTGCATCTGCATGTTGTCTCAACCAGTGCTGTGGCTTTAGAGAAAACTATCTTTGAAGACTGTCCCTAGAAAATGGTTTCTTTTCATTACCATCATCTTCCCCTTCTCTGGTCCCATACTTTCTCTGTTCTCAACTGAGTAAATGCTAAGCTTTTTTTTGTGCTGTGCTCCTTCCAGTAATAGTTTAAACAGTCTCTCAGTTTTACTTTGAATGAGGTTAACCACATTTGAAACAGCCAACATTCAAAACATGAATTAGTTCATTGCTAGCAATCTTAACTTAATACCTGTGAGCTAAAAACTTTAGTTCCAACCTCTTCATGCTGTACCACATTCAACCCCAAGACAAGTTTACTCTTTTGCTTCAGTTGCAAGACAGCTTTTGTGAATTGTTGCATTTCAGTACAAAATAACCCAATTTTATTGTATTCTTTTGAACTGCCCTTGAAGGGAGAAATCTCACAGAGACTATTATGTCCTGTGATGCAGTCTGATAATATTTTCTTTGCAGAAGTTACGTCCAAACTTTCTATGTCAATACTTCAGATTTCCATCCATGATGATAACAAAATATACAGGGCTCTTAGCAGGCTGCAAAATGTTCCATAAGAGAAGATACAGCTCCATAGTCTCCTTACTCCAGCCAGTTCTGCTTTATATCTTCCTGACATTCTTTATTTGCATGCACTCTTTTTTATACATTGTTTAAATATACAGTAAGGTTGCTGCTTTTGTAGCAGTATAAATACACAACCTATAGTAGGTAATCTCAATCTCAGTTCATTATTCAGTTGCATACACTAGATTATCACAGGATTTCAGTTCAGCAGCTGAGGAGCCAAGCAGCACTTTACAAAGAAATTTTTATCCTGCTTTTATGATGATATATAAATGAAAAAAGAAAAGTAACATCTTTCTTAAGGCTTCATTTTAAGTAGCATTTCGAGACTTTGATTGAATACGTAGTTCATTCAAATTGACAAAATTTTACTCAAAGAGTACTTTTATTTCTAATTTTTCTGTTAGTTTTTAAGGGGGGGTTGGCTTTCTCCTGTTGTTAGGAACTATTGTTTCCAAAAATCATCATTTATTAGAGCAGTACATCTTTTAAAAGTACAAAGGTAAAGAGTTGAACACTATATTCTTTTTAAAAAGTTTCTAAGGAATAAAGGAAAGGTAACTCAGACTCTATCTTCATGCCTGGATCTGCATTCCTTCCTCACAAACAGCTTTATTAATCTCTGTGTCATTCCTCCTGAAAGAACTACTCAAGTGCCTTGGAAGCCCTCTCATTATGTAAATGCCACAATGCTGAAAACATGTAGGAGAATAGCTACACCATTATGCAATGTACAGTACAGTCTTAGAATCAGGGCTTCCTTACAACGGCCAGTGCTTCACAACAGCTTGTTTTAGTGTCTCCTGTAGTATTTCTCTGCTGGTAACTAAATATTTTAGAACAGTTTATACTGACTCCAGGGACAGCTGTTAAGGAGAAAATTCCTTATTTCAAGCCAAAAATGGAGTTCATGGCTTAGCTCAGGAATTGGACAGTACCCAAGAATTTGTTAGGTTTTCTTCCCTTTGCTCTGAATTGTCCAACAACTCCCTGCCTCCCCTTCCCCTAAAAAACCCTCTACAATAATAAAATCTAAAGCATATCCAGAGTGCTTACTACATGCTGATATTTTCTTAAAGAGACAGTGTCAAGATAATTTAGGCCTAAATCCTGGATTTAATAAAATCTTCTTTAAAAAACCCATAAAGTTATTATAAAATCTAAGATGATTTTAAACTGTCTTAACAAAAAGACCAGTTCATATTTTAAGAGGCCCCTAATGTTGTTGCATTTCTAAGAAATGTCTCACTCTATAAAAGCTAGTAAGTGAAATCAAATAGATTTTTAAGATGTCTAACTCATTGGCCTGGTCTCTGCCTAAGCAGAGAAAAATGCAAGGAAAAAACCAACCTAAAACATTCTTGGAATTTTCATTTTTAATGTTTTATTTTATATTAATCACACACCATACAGATACTAGTTTTTATTACAACACTTACAACCTGGTAACCAATAGCCCTTTAAAAGAAAATATATGACTTTGTCCTAACACTTAACTTACAATTGGTAATGAAAACAGTAATACAAATTCCATTTCCACTAACCAAAGGTCTAGCTGCTTTTCCTATGACCAATCATAACAAATACATCAAGCAACAAGCATCTTAAAATACAGGAAATACTGATCAAATTCTGCTCCAGAAAAAAAGTAAATATATTTATAAAATGACATATATTTGCTACAGGAAATCTCTCCATTTGAAATTACTGCATAAAACCTATGTTGCACTTTTAATTTCTATTTTTAGCTTGCTTTTAAAACATAGAAAATAAGAAAGTTACAAATTCCACGAGGTGTTTAGAAAATGCAGCTTATCAAGATAATATTGCACTCCACAGCTAATACCTATACAAAGGTTTTCTGTGGATGACATCTTATATGTCACATAAATAATGTCACGAGTCTTTTGTGAACAATATGACACATGAGGAACCTGCTAGTAAGAAAAAAAAAAAAAAAAAGATTATTTTTCAATAAAGCTAGGCACTATCAAGAGTAAAACCTGTAACTGCTAAACTCCAAGGCATGAGTGACTCAAAGCAAATAACACTTAATCCTAGTGAAATGTGAAGTATTTTAAAGATTTGCAATTGGAAATATCTGAGCACTTATGAGACAAAAAAAAATTGCTTCTTGGGTTTTATTGAGAATTCTTGGTGAAGGCAATACACCTGTGGGATGTTAGTATAGCAATAACAGTTTTATTGTGACCACTTACAATGGCCAGAGAGCTCTGCCCCCAGAAAGGATGGGTAGCAGGGACACCTCAAGATGCTTTCCCTGATCACATGCTTCAGCCTCAGAAATTGCCTTCAGCACTCACTGTAACCATACAGATGGGCAGGAGGGCTCTGTTCCCCTGGGAGGAAATGAACATCAGCCCTTCAGGCAATCAGCAGTAACAAACAAAGCTCCTGCCCGGAACTCTGCACAGCAAGGTATTAAAGAAGCAGCTATAGGGTCTTACTGCAAGGCACTTGTAGAGGATATAGCACAAGGAAACCCCTTTGGCTGCTGCATCACCCAGAGTTGTCTTGGGCAAATGGCTACATCTTACTCCTTCAAGGAAGATTCTTATGGCACTAAATACAGCCTGCCTCTGGATGGATTTACACTTATAGGCACCCGTATGGTTAGAAAGTGCTTACAGATTTAAAGTTCCACTTCCAGGCTGGTGTTTCCCTAGCCCCAAGCAGGCATCACTCAGCCCAGGCTCAAGAGCCTCATAGGAGATGGGTGTTGATTTTCACATTGATAAAAGAAGAGATAGGCCCAAGATTTTTATACCTAAAAAATGCAGTCTCTTATGAGATTAGGCATTTCTAGTATAAGGTAGCAGCTAAATAGGGTTATTTAGGATTTGGCTCTGGCTGCTTTTGAATTTGGTTCCCAGTTGCTAGTTCTGTATCACTATGTTGTGGTTTAAGGTTT
>VYZX01015359.1:43473-54671 GCA_013401335.1 Brachypteracias leptosomus
AGCACAAGCTTTTCTATAGGGACATATTATTTGATTACCAGTCAAGAATCTTGTACAGAGTTGTAAGAAGGGGGCTGGAAAAAAATCAAAGATCTATAGTAGTTGAGATGGAAAAAATGTCCAAATTGTTTGCCCCTCCCAATTTCTGAAGTCATTTAGTCTCTATTTTCTGGAGCAACAAGAAATTCTATGTACCTACACTAAGATACCATGAAGGAGCCTGATTTTCCAGATAGAGTGGGCCATAATGGCTTAAAAATCAGCCCTCCTAGTGCCTCACTTTGGTAAAAGAAGGGTTCAGTAAGCTCTGAGGAATAAAACGTCATCAAAATCACTAGAATTAGACAGGTATTTATGAGAAAAATAACAAATTCAACTAATTCTGTAGCACTTACCAATCTAAAATAAGTGACACTCAAGTACAAAGACTGTGTTCAGAAGGGAACTCAATCCAGTGAGCTGATGTACTAATGCAAGTGGTGCTCTGTGTCAAGAAAGGAGATTTCAGAACAAAACAACATATTGTCACATAAACAAGTCACTAATATCAGAAAGTCAACTCACTTTATTTGTATATGCACACATATGTGTATGTCTTCCTCAGCTCCTGTGAGCTGAAGTCTTTGCCAATTTTTTCTTTAAAGTATTTTAGGAAGGACTGGATGGAAAGTACACGTATTCCATGTGTTTTGCACACCCCAAACTCTTACTGCAGGTGGTGTGACTAGGTATCATGAAATACATAGCCTAAATTGCTTTATTAAGATTGAGATCCCAGTGTTGAAATTCTTTGCAGATCTCCTCCAGTTTTCTTTAAATATCTTTTCTATGTTTTCTGAATACACTTTGCTACTACTGGAAGCTCCCATCTATTTTCTCAGGATGAAAGTTAATGAACTGCACCTCTGGAAAGAATTACTCCTTATTTTTTGTGTCTAGCATTCTGCCACGAGATTCATAGTATCAGTTGTCAATAAAAGGTTTATGATTTGTGTTTGGAAGGAGGAAAATAAACCTAGATACTCTTTCACAGGATACAGACATCTTTAAAGCCTGAAGGTTTTTTCTAGTCCTAGTTATTTTTCTAACTCTCTTCATTGACTGAGTAGTCTGCTTATGCTTCTTCAGATTTTCTTTCAAAATATTCCCTCAGAATTTACTGGCTCGAGTTTGATTTGTAGATCACTTGTGAACCGTCACTAATTGAAGGTCTAATGTCAGGAGTCCCAGTGGCAACTGAAACCCCCTTAAAGGAGTGGATCACTGAAGCACGTAGGTCAGCATCATGAGTTTCCTTTATCTAGCCAAGACATCTTCTTTACTTCCAGCATTTACAAATGTCAGACCAAATCACTGTAGCAACACTGGGAAGCAAATATCTAACTAGTGGCATTTTTACAGGCTTCAGTCAAGCTTGCTTTAATACTTCCTTTAAAGTTACTGCTGCCAGTTACCTTGATTTCAGAAAAAAACCCTTCCTAATGAAGAAATCTACTGAGAGTTTTATCTTGGGCTTCTACCATTTATTCTTTGAAATATATGCTGAATCTGCTACACTCAAATTTGAGATACTAGTTGTATCAATATGGACCCATGGTTTCAAGCCTTTAGATATGCAAATTGTGTTTCTGTAACGAACAAAACCTTAGAGACCATGCTGTTGTGGTTCCACAGAGCCTTTATTGCGCCTCATCATTATGCTAAATTAATACAAATTTCCTGTGTGTCCAGAATTCAAAGTCAATCAAATGGCTTAATCTCTGAGGGTATGGGATAAAAATGCTATTATTACAGTTTGGAAGAAGGCGAGGAATTACCTTTAAAAGCATCCAGGCTATATGCTAGGACAGCAACTCTGAAAACACAGGCCTGTTATGAACCACATCTTAACCGAGCATGAACTTACAGACTGCCTCCTGCCCTACTTTTGATTGCACAAACTAACTCCCCACATTTGTATGATGCATTTTTGGCAACATCAGTAGTTGGCTCTGTAGAGAAGCAGTATTAGAAAGGTATTTGTGATTTGTTACTGTTCTCTAATGCACTGAATGTTTTGACTTTTTATTTTTAAAAGTTAATCGCAGTGTTTACTTTTTATGTTTGTTTCATCTTTTTCCCCATGTGCTTTGCTTTTCTTAGCTAGAATCCACAAGATGAATTAGTGCCAAGTGTCTAGTGAGTTTTCTGAGGCATATTAGCACACGATATGCGGCTCTCGAGATCCACAATCTGCGGTTTAAAAGCTTGTGCATTAGCAGATCCAAATGTGCTTTGGAGAATATCTCTAAAAATGATGACACTGTCATATTTAGGATTCATACTTTAAATTTGCCAAAGCTATTTAATCAATCAGATTGACTGAATCATTTTCCTAATTCTATTTTGAAGGAATAGCTGTCATCTTACTGCGCAGAAGTAATAATGAGCGGTTCCATTGTTGATGCTACGTTTGTGAGGATTTTTTTGATATCTTGTTTCTGAAGAATTTGAAAATTTCTCATGCCTCCAACATGAGAGTGGTTTTACTTTGGAAGGCAAGGAGGGACAAAGTAGTCACTTGAGGTTCTTTCTAATCCTATTTTCTTTAACTTCTACAACCTTGGCAGTTGTATAACCCATAAGCAGTTAAACTTGACTTTGAAATGATATTTGCATTGAAGACTCTGATATGCACCTTGTGAGGAGTGACCTTAAGCTCAAGTTCAGGTGTCTTTTGAGGATTTGGTCTACTTGAGTTTATTTTAAGTGGATTTCTTCCGTGGTTATTTGAATGTTAGCAATTTCACAAATAAAGAAAGAAAGAAAGGAAAACAAACAAAAATCCCAAAGCAAAAAAACCACCATACAAAAGAGCATTTCAATTCCTATCCAAGTCTGTTTAGCCTAACTTCCTCTTTCTGACAGTAACCAAGAGCAAAAGCCTAGGGTATAGTACAAAAGTAGGGCAAGCAGAACTATTTGCCCAGAACACTCTTCAGCCTAGGATGGTTTGAGACTCGGGGGTTTCCTGATCCGGAAGTGATCTTTTCATATTTAATTGCTCTCAGTAGGTTTTTCCCCTGCGAAATTCTTCATTCACTTATATTGATTATACAGCATAACTCAAACAGCAAGAGAGACATCACATTCCTCACATGATAATGTAAGATAGCTATTTCTTGTCACCTAGTGGCTATTAGCTTAAACAGGTCTTCTAAAACCAGGAAATAGGCAGTGATATGTAGTAATTCCAGCATACCTGAAATGTCCTGGTTTTCATCAGTAAATGTCTCTTCTGAAAAGATCACAAGAATTAACGAAAAAGCAGCTTCCACAACGACCTTGGGTCAAGTTAAAGGAGGGGAAGAAAAATAATAGTCAATTAAGTTTTCTTCATTGTCCAAAAGTAGTTTCTGCTATCCAGGGTGGTTTGGTGTAATTTTTTTTCCTGAAGTTAAAGTTGTAGCTGTGTAAACCTCCTGGACTTTGACTGGTTAGTTGACTAGTTGCCACATCTCTGGAACCCAGTATTAGATGTTATTACATGCAGGGCATATGAAGGGTTGTGTATGTTCAATGTGTATAGGAAGACATATCTTCAGGACCGTACTTGTAGAAGCATACTGTTTGCTGACAGGTTTGAGTCTTACCCATGTTAGTCACTGACAGTTTAGCTCTTTGGCATGCTGTGTTTAATCTCTGTCTTTCCCCTCAGCAGTTAAATCACTCACAATAGAAACTGAAAGAACTGACAAATACTGAAAACTCAGAATTGTGTTGGAAGGGAAAAAAAACAACAAAAGCCAAGACTGACTATTTATGGATCTTGTTTCCCAACAAAGTGTATCTAAAAGCCATTGTCTCAGGGTTCAGAGATAGCTAAATGATTGATTTCACATAAAATATTTGTTGTTCTAATTACAGTATCATCTGGGTCATTGGCAACAAACAGATGCAAAAACAGCCTTTACATACCATCTTGAAAAACTTATGATTTGCTTAGTGTGCTTTATAATCTAAAGCATATGGCTTTGCATAGAACTGCAGTATCCAAAATGAAGCCCTAAGTAATGAATCACTGGGTGGAAGAAAATGCATTGCTTCTGTAACGAGTTCTTTCAGTGTGTGTATTCAAATGGTTCTATTTAGGGTTATAAACAAAAGGCTATGCTCACAGTTTTAGCAGTATGTTACGGATTCTGGGATGCACATGACATCAAAGAGGCTACACTAATTTCCCTAGCAGTCTATGGCTCTTGGCACTTTGAGAGCACACTCCATCTGAATAAACAGAATTCTAGTTCACCACAGTTGTGTGTGGGATCTGAGGTGATCACGAAGCTTGGTTTTGTTTTATTTTAAATCTTTCTATTGTAGGATTTTTTACCCCTCCAGATTCTGTGTTTTCAGTGAATTCGGCAACTACATTTGGACTTAGACTAAAAAGCACTTGACACTGAAAATAATTAAATCTAACTTATTATTCCTACCTACCAAATCCAAGTAAGAGTTTTGAGTGCACTAGAGTTGCAGGATTTGCTAAGGATTAATAATGCTTTTAAGCATTACTATATTTTTTTGAAGTAGTTAATGTCCTTTTCCTTAGTGACACTTATGTGAAGCTCCAGTAAGATATTCTGTGAGAGTTAGCAAGGGCTGAGGCCTTGTAACTCCTCAAAGGGCATCTGATTTGTTGTTCTTTCCATGCTTGCTTGCCACTAGCAGCATGAAGAGCACCAGCCCCTATAAATATTCCTGCATTCCTGGACACTCGTCTGTAAAGGAAGAGACTGAGGGAATTTGGTGGAAAGAATGGTTCCCATCATGTTATATCTCATTATATCAACAGAATGGATGACCTTTTTGAGCATTTGCAGAACTCTGAAGCTACTGCTAGGTAAGCATGAAGTATCCTGGAGAGAATTAAAATTGTTAATAGTATTAAATATGCCAATATGCCTCCAGGCTCCTGATATTACTAGATTAATCAAATCCTCTGATGCCAGAACTTAGATTCTGCTGCTTCGCCATTAATGGTCGTTTATTCCCGTTTCTTCTCTCCCTTACTTTCTCGGTATTTTACTTGATTGATTCATTTTTTGTCTTTTTCCTGCCCATTTCTCTTTCTTGTAGTTTTCTTTTTCCCCTCTCAGAAGGGAAAGAGACCATATCTCATTACTTATGTCACCAAGTAGTCTTGCTCTTTATTGTCTCCTACCCTGTGTTGTCTCTTGGTGTGGTTTTGCCTGTACTGAGATTAAAATCTTTCAGAGACAGCATGTTTATTTTCTATCAGCCTCCAGCATTTTTGCAGAACTACCATAATGCAATTAAATTTGTAGTGTGTAGCATAGACCTGATAACTTCATTATTCCCAAATGAAGCTACAGATTATTCTAAAGTATTTGCTCTGTGAAGCCTCTTAGACCTGTTATCCTGTCCTTGTTTCTGATGCATTTATAGTTGGCAGCATTTAACAGGCAGCGTACAAATAACCCGTGATGTGGGCCTGGTGTCTCTTAACGTGTGCTCATGCTGAAGTCACCCTGGCTGCAGCTTAGCACAGGGATGTGCAAGGTAGTTCCGTGTTAACTGGTTTGAGTGGGGCAGCCAGGCAGGAGCTCAGTGGGGGCTAACTGCCCGAGTATTCCCTCTGCTTCCCAGCCAGGTTTTTCGTTTTACTCCCATTCTGCACTTATGATGTAATGCAAAATTGTGCAAATGGTGGAGATCATGGGAATGAGAAAGGGAGGAAGGTATGTTTGTATGAGCACTTGTGGTCAGACAGAATGTGCCTTTCGTAGATATCTCTTTTTTTTAAGGTAAAGCTGAAATAATTAAAATAATAGAGCCTGGTTCATTTACAGCACTTTTTTACTGCATAAGTGATGTTCAGTCACTCCCATTTAACATTGATATGAGTGAGACCAGAATCACTAGCCCCTTGAGTCCTCTGCTTGAACAGACTTCTATGACACAGAGGAAAATGTAGCTGTTCCTTGAAATCAACATGCTGCACATAATTATCCACTTAGCATCCAGTTCAGGAGGACAATGTATATTATCATTGCCTGTGAGGTCATTTCTGCATTTGCCTTAGACTTCAAGAGAAAAAGTGAAGTTAACTTGCTGCCTTGAAAAATGATTCAAAACTGGAAAAGCTTGAAAACATCAAAATACATATAAATTATCAAAGGAGAACAAAGACAAGTTTTTCCACAAAAGTCTTCTCCCCAGGCTATAACAATGCTTTACATAGGCATGATCAATATATCCAGGCTTGAGAACCAAAGTCTTTTGGAATAAATTAGACTGGTAGGAAAAGAAACAAACAAAGAACAAATTAACATGATTTTAAACATTGCTTAAATTTTCATGAATGTAGACCTTGAGATGTTATGATGAGATCCCATGAGTCTGTGCTAATATTTGCTTATAATTAAGGGTTGCACTTTCATGTTTCATCTGATATTATAGATTGGAAATCAGCCACATGCTTACTATTTTTCTTGGTCATACTGATTTATCTACTTTATTTGCTTACTCTGCTAATAATATATATGATCTCCTAAAAGGCCCCATTAGCTTTCCTTTATCAGATTGCCCCTCTCCTACTCTAAATCTCCCCATCTGAGTAATTAGAGGAGGACTACCCTTACTGTCATATTAGGTTTGTGTTCACCTATAACAGAAAAAGATACAAGACTAACCCCTTCCATACCTGCTTTGGGTAAAAGGCTTCAAAAGGAAAATGAGAGTACTCAACTCCACCCTTCAATATGTGTCATAGTGGATGGAGTCCCTTCAGCAAAGGAATTGGTGATGCAATCTGCTTTGTGGCACGGACACGTTGGCCAAGATCCCTTCTGTGCACTCCTTGCTAAAAGTGAGATGTGATCCAGAGTTTAGATCCCCTCTGTGCTGCACCAACCTTAAAACAATCTGACTCACATCAGTGGATTTTACAAGTTCCAAATGCAGTTGTAGCTGCCTCATCACCGTTTTCTCTGCAGAATTCTCCATATAGGAAAAATTAGCAATGTTTGACAAGTTTATCAGCTTTAAGGGGATTTTGAAGCAAATGTTTAATCATGAACAGTTTATGAAGACCCTAACTTTATTTCGGAGAGCAAAATCTGATTATTCTGAGTTCCTCTGAGGAGTCTGCTCAGTGCACAGTCCCCAGGTTTTCAATAACAAGGTAAGCAGGACAGACAGGACATCTAAGATGAGATCTTGACTGAATATCAAGTGAAGACACCTCCCTCATAGAGAGTCATTACAAAAGTATATATTTGCAGGTACTGTTTTGAAAGTATTGGTCAAAGCCCAAATCCTAGACGCGAAAGTCCTTGTGCCTGTGCTAAAGAGCACTTTCAAGTCTTTCATTAAATCTTACTGTTTGGCAGTTTGTGCGTTTCTGAAAGAGTCCTTTGGAACTTATGGGAAGGATAGATTTTTAAACAGAAAAATCATTTAAATAAGATATGGCATAAGAAAGCAAAGAAGAATAATCTCATGGAAATTCAGAGATGAAAGTATATCTGGAAATCAAAAGATCAATACAAAATCAGACTCATGATAGAAATCACATGAGAAAAAATAATTAATATTAAGCTGGAAGTGATCTATGTCGTATCTTGAATAGTTTTAAACTTTAGATTAAGCCAAAACATAGCTTTTCTAACAGCTTCCAGTCTCAACCTGGGCTTCCATCATACTGCTAAATATGATCTAAGTAAGCCTCCTGTTTGCCTTCACTATGTGCATTTCTGGTCCAAAATTTTCTTCCACTTCTGACCATTACACAGTTCAGACTTTTGTCTCCGAAGGTGAAAAACCCTCCACCTTCTATATGGGGGTTTAGACTTGCTTCAAATCACCTCTTAACCTTCTTTTGAAAAAAATGAAATAGAACAGTCTTAAGTTTCTCACCATATGGTAGGTTTTCTAGATTTCAGATTGTTCTTGTTCTCAAAAAATTCTGCAGTTTACAGCACCCACTTTAGAATATTTCTGCACTCAATGATAAAACTGTTTCCCTCTTTCTATTGAGTAGTCCTCTGCTTTGAACCCAGTTTATTTCATATTCAGCAGAATATCGGTGATGATTCCCAAGTCTCTCCTAGAGGCACTGCTTTCCAACTATGCAATTCCCAGTTCTTAATAAGTAACTCAAATGTTTGATTTTGCATTTAGTTGAAAACACACATCTTTTTAATCTGTCTGAGCACTGAGGTCCTGGTATATTGGCTTGGGCTCTTATATATCAGAAAAATAGAAAGGATAACCAGTAGTGGTAATAGAGGAGTAAACAAAAACACCATTGGTTTGTTTGCTTATAAATACTTTATACTCCAACAGATTTACCAATTTGCCAGTTTCTTGTTGCCTTCACTGTAAGCAACATCAGCTTTCTGGTAGCTTTTGGGAAGCATCCACATGAGGCTACTCACCCATGTGTATCAGCCTCTCTGGGTTTGAGCAAAGGAAAAGAGGATGTCCAGAACCTCAGGCACCCTACACTTGCTAGATCAGCTGACATAGTGCACTTGGCAGAAGGCATTTTGCCTACTCTGTGTTATGTCTTCAATGCAGTAAGGAATTTACCAATAAAGAAATTGTAACCTAAGGAATTTCTGCACTTAGAGTTACAAAGAAAAGGTTTTACTTCCAGACAAAAGGAGGGCAGATCTCTCACTTCAAAAATAGTGCTAAAGGACAACCTGAAGGAAGTGCATGTGTTCACTCTCTCACTGGTCTCTAAACTTGTAGCAAACTCAGGAGCCTGAACATGCCAGAGGCACTTGGCACAATTTGGGTGCAGTGTAGACAATACTCTGTTAATGATACTGATGCTGCTGCTCATGCTATTAAAGTGAAAAGTGACTTTTTTCTTCCTGGTGACTTTAAGTTTGTTGTCAAAAAAAAATATTTTAGAACAGCATTTAAAATGCCTATTCCACTGCTGAATGTTGAGCACATGTTAATATCGTTTTCTCCAGATATGGTAGTTTATGATAAATGTTACCAGATTTTGTACTGCTCATGTAGTATGCTACTAAACACTAAGACAAATGGGCCCACTGAAAGGGTATTTCCTTTGAAGGACACAAACTGCAGACCACCCATAGAATATACAGAAATAAGTGTCAGGATAAAAAGCTAGAGCAAAATATTAGTGTCTCGGAATCCTAATAAATAAAAGACATTTTCCAAACAGAGACTATACATATAGGTGTTTTGAAAAAATAACACAAAGGCCACAACAACATTTGGGGGAAAGAGAAAAAGAATACCGCATCATTTGAAAACTTCTAAATATTTGTGTGCTGGTTTTACTTCTGGCAAGCTGCAGAGAGCTATTTGAAATTATACAGAACTGTGAGGACCTGAGTCTTCATTCATACTGGCCTCTTGCTAGAATAAAGAAATTATTTGTGGAGAGGTATTCAGGAACTACGTGCTGTAAAAAGGAACTCATATGGCCTTGTGGCTTAAAATTACAAAAATTGCCCTCTCTGCTGTCCTGAGACAAAAAGCTCTAAGATGAGTTTGAGTAACATTCAGAGCAAACAGAGTAGAATGTAGTTATGGCAGGTCTTCCACAAAACTTCCAGAGACTTCAGAGAGAACAAAATTACACCTATGTCCTATCCAAATCTCAGAGAAAAGCTTTCCAGACACAGATATTACTTGGGCACCCAATTTTCCCAGAAGTATTTTCTGGAATAGTTTCTGCCTTGTCTGGTTATTTACAGTACAGGTAAGTAGCAAAGGTTCAGGCTCAGCCATCACAGTGTCTTTAGCAAAAACTAAAGGTTTACTGAACTTGGAATCATAAAGCAATGAAGCTGTGGGTATTAAATTAGAAAGCAGTATTGAGCATATTATTTAAAAGTTAATTTGTATTACTGGAGAAATGTAACCTCTCTATATAAAATTGTTTTTCTGAATGGTAGACCCAGCTCTACAGTCAGTTCCCTGGTGGCCGTTTAACCCACTATCCCTCCCAAGTGTTGTGAGGGAACATGACAGTTGGCACAAAACAAGTGCTCCCCTCCCACGCAGACACTTCAGTCCCACACTGAGAGGAAACGAATATCTTTCAAATTTTACTGTTGAGAGGGAGAAAGACAGTGAAAGACAGAAAATCTCCCAGAACAGTCAGTCATTTGGCTGAAAAGGCCAAAGTTCAGCCATCTCCTCTACCCCACTCTGTAATTACAGAAAAGTAAAATAGCTGCAAAATCTAAGCCTGAGTGTATAATAAACCTCTTTTGTAATATTACCTGCTCCTTAAGGCCGGATCTTACAAATGGATTTGTGAGATTAGAACCCTGCATCCGCACAAGCTATATTGACTTCAGTTTTGCAGTGTTTAAAGGAACTCATGTGCTACTTGATCTTTGTNTAAAAAATGTTGTAAAAGTAAAAGTGAAGCTCTGCTTAAAAACTTGTGTTTGAACTAAGTTTCAAAAGAGAAAACAAAGCTCCCCAAGTTTCTGTGTACTTGCTTTGGATAGGACAGACTTGCTAATAAATCCNGTAGTATGAAATGCAAATGTTTTAAGATGTGTATTTTTCTTTCAGTGCCACCAAAACCTGGTTTTATTCATACTATCACTAAAATAATTTTTAACAGGGAGATACCAGAAAAGTCAAAGACATTGGGAGAATTACTTGAAAAGTGAATGACCTTTCCTTACCCCCCACAGTGTCTTTTAGTAACCTAGTGATTCTGATTGATCATGAAAATAGTTGTCCTGGTAATGAAGAGGATGTGCCACAGAAAATGCCTGGTAAAATAGAGTACAGAACACTATAATGTCTTTCTTCCTTANAAAGACTGTTTACAGACTAAAATACACTAAGACGTTTACAGCACCTGGCACAGCTTAAAACTAAATTGTGTTATCTTACTGTAGGTTCAGAAAACTGCCTTGAACAGAAGCTGAGAACACCTCGTCGACGATGTCAGCAGCCCAAAATGCTGAGTAGCCCTGAGGACAACATGTACTATAACCAGTTAAACGTGAGTTCAAAGTGGCAATAAAGCTGTTTTACTGGCTTTGTTTCCAGTTAATAATTCTGTTATTAATACCTGTTTCAGCCCCTCCAGCCCCACCCCCACGTTCTTCTGCTCTCGTCTTGAACATGTGCTTATGCTCTTTATCTGTTGCTTTCATGTCAGGATGTCTGCCTTCACGGTGAAT